>JAQZBX010015725.1:0-37249 GCA_029593785.1 Cabassous unicinctus
CAACTATTTTGAATCTTTTGATTGGGGAGTTTAATTCATCAACATTCCCTGTTATTACTTTAAAGGCCATTCTTATTTCATCCATTTTGATCTTTGTGTTTTGTCATTTTATTTCTGACACTTTTAGTTACTATTACCAATACAGTCATCAGTTCTAGACTCTCTTCCAAGTATCTCTCTCCTGTCTTTTCTTTTCAGGCTGTAACACTTCCTTTAGTATTTCCTGCAAATCTGGTCATTGTGTTATAAAATCTGTTTTTTTTAATCTGTGAATATTCTAAGCTCACCCTCATTTTTGAAAGATAATCTTACTGGATATAAAAATTTGGCTGACAGTTTTTCACTTGCAGTATCTTAAAAATAACGTACCACTGCCTTTTTGCCTCCATGGTTTCTGATAAGATATCTGCACTTATTCTTATTGGATATCCCTTATATGCTATGTATTGCTTTTCTCTTGCTATTCCAGGAATTCTCTCTTTGTCTTTGGCATTTGACATTCTGATTAGTATGTGTCTCAGAGTTTGTCTATTTAGAATTATTCAGATGGGAGTACGTTGCCCTTCTTGGACATGGATATTTATGTCCTTCAATAGGGTTGGGAAATTTTCTATCATTATTTCATCAAATATTCCTCCTGTCCCTTTTCCCTTCTATTCTTCTTCTGGGACACCCATTACACATATGTTTGCAAGTATTTTGCTTTCATTTAGTTCCCTGAGACCCTGTTCATTTTTTTTTTTCCATCTCTTCTTTTGTGTGATCTCTTTCAGGGGCCATGTCTTCGAGCTCAGCAACCCTTTCTTCTTTTTCCTCAAATCTGCTGTTATATGCCACCTGTGTATTTTTAATTCCATTTATTGCACCTTTCATTCCCATAAGGTCTGCTATTTTTCTATGTATGTTTTCACATTCTTATTTGTGCTCATCCAATGTCTTCTTAATATCCTTAATCTCTTTAACCATCTCATTGAAGTATTAAGGAGATTTGTTTGAACATTTATGATTGGTTGTCTCAACATCTTTATGCCATCTGCAGGCTTCTCTTGCTCCTTTAACTAGTTCATATCTTTCTGTCTCTTGGTATGGTTTGTAATTTTTTGTTGGTGTTTTTGCATCTGGCTTGCTAGATGTATTTACACTGGATGTAGTTTCTCCCTTTAGTTTAGGGCTCTCTTATCTTCCTCTCTTGATCGTTGTGTAGTAGGAGCCAAGGTTGCAGTTGGTGCTGTAAGTTATGGAGGCTGAAACTGCCCATATTGCCCCAGGAATTGATGAAGCTTCTCTCACTTTTCTTCCCTGTCAGGGGTAGGGGAAGAGCTGCAGCCGTGTATAATAATCCAAGTTGTGCAGGGCCAGACTTTCTGTAGCTGCATGCCAAGACTGATAAATCTTCACACCCCTTCCTCCCCTACCTTGGGTGGGGATGGAGCTATAGTTGTGGGCAGAAATCTATGCCAAGTGGGTATAAAATGATCAAAATTACTAAGGTAAGCTGATTTAGCACCAGACCCCTCCCTGCCAGGGGTGGGAATAGACCCTCTGGAGTGCCCAACAATCTAATCTGTGTGACCTGAATACAACTGTACTTGCCCTGAGAAGCTGAGGGAGTACTGTCCCTTTTGCCCTTTAAGGGTGGAAATGGAACTACCAATGCCCAACAGTTCAGTCACTGTAGGATGAAAGTATCCACCATTGCCCAGAGTGGCTGAGGAAACACCGATCCCCTCCTATTCTATTGGGTGTTGGAGGTGGTTCTACAGGTGCCTAACAGTTTGGTCCCTTTAGCCGAGAATACTTACTGTTGCCCAGGGAAGCTGAGGAAACACCAGCCCCCTCTTATCCTATTAAGTTGTTGGGTTGGATCCACAGGCACCCAACAGATCATTCCCTTTAGGCTGAAAGCACCCGCCATTATCCAGAGAGGCTGTAGAGACACGAGCCTCCTCTTATTGGGGTGGGGGTGGATCCATAACAATCCAACAGTCCATTCCCTGTCGGCTTAAAGTTTGCCATTGCCCAGAAAGGCTGTGGAAAAACCAGCCCCCTCCTTTCCTATTGGGGAATGACAATGGATCCACAAGTACCCCCCAGTCCAGTTTGTGTGGGCTAAAATCAGCTGCAGTTCCCCAGAGAGACTGGGCAAACACAGTCCATCTCTTGTCCTATTGGGGGTGAGTGTGGAGCCACAGGTGCCCAATGGTCAGGTTTGTGCAGGTGCAAAATGCCTGTAGTTGCCCTGAGAGGCTGAGGGAACACTAGCCCCTCCTATTCTATGGGGGGGACAGAGGTGGAGATGGACTTGAAGGCACTCAACAAACCAGTTTGTGTGGGCTGAATACTCCCACCATTGCTTGTAGAGGCTGAGGATATCCAGCACCTCTCCTATCCTATTGGCATGCTGGCATGCAACCCCAGGTAACTGACTATGCAGTCTGTGCTGGCAGAGAGCAGTTTCTGTTGCCTGGAGAGCCTGGTGCAGGTCCCACCAGCTTCCTCTGCTGGAGGTGGGGTTGGAGCCTAGGCTAGGGCTGCTGTCTAATCATGGTCACAAGAAGCCAGTACCTAAATTCCCTGGTTTTTCAGTCAGCCATGCTTCCCCTCATGCTGAGGGCAGAGTCAAAATGGCAGCTACCAGACTCTTTCCAACTTGGATAGGCTCAAACACTAGCTGTTTCTAAGATTACACTTTAGCCAGCCTTGTCCACTAATCAGTAGCTGAATTCAGTGGACAACTGTCTCTTCCTCCACCTTTTATGGGTAATGGAACTTCTAACTTGAGCCATGGAATAGCTCCTGAGGTGGCTTGCACCACCAGAGTAGGATGATCACTTGCTTTTGCAGCATGGCTTGTGATTTCCCAGGAAGGTTGTGCAGGTCCCCCCAGGTTCCTCCCTGTCAGAGAGGGGGCTGGGGTTTAAGCTAGACCTGCAGTCCGATCTGTGTGGAAAGAAGCGGTTCCTTACCAGCACCATGATTTTCAATCAGCCCTGCTTCCCCTCAGGCCAGGGGTGGAGTCAAAATGACATCTACCAGCCTCCTTCCAACTTGGACAAGCTGAAAGTTTAGATGTTCCTAGATTATACTTTAACACACAGAATTCACCAATCAGTAGCTGAAATTGGTGCCCCACCATGTCTTCCTTTCCCATTTCTTGGGTAATGGAGCTTCCAACTCCAGCCACGGAACAGCTCCAGAAGTGGCTTGCACCATGGGCACCGACCGCTGCGGCGTAGAGGGCTCTACTCACAAATTCTCTTTTCAGATGGGCAGTCTTCTCCCTCCACACTTTCAGCTATGTTGCAGGATACTCCTCTGGTCTCCTGGAGCCCCCAAACAAGTGTGCTAGGTAGCTCTGGGTGATTACCAAATGCCCTGAGGCATGAGGAGGCACCAGGATCTCCTCACCCTGCCACCATCTTGGCTCCTCCTAAGGTTTCTTTTTGACACTTGGTTCTACTTATTCTATATAATTGTAGTTGTCTGTGTTCCTTCGAAAAAATGTTGAGACCAAAAAGTAGGAAACAGGGAAGAGAAAATCATAAAAGTAATAATTACAGAAGATAGAAAACAATCCATAAAAGACCCAGTAAAATAAGTAATAAGGGTGAAAAATTATAAAATATACAAAGGAATAAGAATTTTTAAAATGTGGATAAAAATGAAACAAAAATAAAATAAAATAAAAGATAGGAAAGATGAGAAGAAAAAATTAAGACCAAAAAAAAAAAATGTAGAATGAACCTAAAAAGCAATAGGAGAGGGAAAAATAAAGGAAAGAAAAGAAATAAAGAAATTAATACCAAAAAAATAAGGAAAAGGAAAAAAGAAACAAAGAAAGAGAAAAAACAATGAACAAAGAAACAAACAAACAAACAAGAAAAAACAACCCACAGAAAACAGGCTTCCTTCTTAGCCCCTAGAGACCATCTCTGCCTACAGGTGGTCATCAATTAATCACCCTGCAGCCTGTAGGTAAGGTACTTAGTTTTAGAAAATAAAATGAAGAATAATAATATAATACAATAATAAAAAATACAAAATAACAAATTGAAAAACCTAAAACAAAATAAATCTCAGACTATGAATTCCCCATCGTAAGGTGCCACCTTGGTGCATGACAACCTAGTGGATCACTCTCTGGATCCCTTCTCTTAGGAGGTACTGGGAATTGAACAAGGGACCTAAAATGTATTTGTCAGACATCTCTACACTGAACTACAATCACTTCACTTCAGAAGGTTACGTATGCTCCTGAAAGTATATCTCGCTCTCCCTTCCCCCTTTGCCTCAGGCAAGTTGGGCTTCAAACAGTTTGCTGGTTGTAACTCCTGGCTTCCTTCTATCCCAGGCTGATTAGACACCTGTTTATCTATCCCCTCACTGACCTAGTTCCTTCTATCCCAATGCAACTTGTGACATCTCACCTGATCAGATACCCCCTCCCTCCCCTTGGAGATGCTTCAATGCTGGCTGGGATCTTTTTGATATTCTAAGTGGCAGAGCTGGAAAAAATAACTGAAGAGAAGCCACCCTCCACTGTCCACCAGACACCTCTTCCTCTCATGGAGGAGAACTTTCTTTCTGACTCAGTTGGCTGTACTGAGCCATTGGTTTTACTGAGTCTATTCACCTTGAGGTGTGTTGTAAATGATGTTCCCAGTCACAGGGGCAAGAAACTCATGGTTTTCATTTGGTCCCTCTGTCACTTTTTCCCTCTCTCTCTCCTGAAGGATGCACAACATTCTCCAGGTCTGCATTTACCCAAAGTAGCTCCTTAGGATAGCTTTCTACCATTACTCCATTGTTTCTGTGAGAGATTTTGGCCTTGCCTACCTACTTTGACACTATCTTCCTGGAGGTCCCAAAGATCAATTTCTTGATCTGTGAACTGGGAACATTACTACACTAATTAAAAGCAGCCTACTGTATCAGTTTGAAATCATTTATGACTTCTAAAAAGAGATTAGGTTTGTAAACACATCTGATCCTCTGGTTATGATACCCTTTGATAGTATTAGATTCAGCAAAGATAACTTTGATTAATTACATTAAGACCAGGGCTTTGATTTTACCATGTCATTAGGGTGACTCAGTTTGAGTTCCTGCCCCCTTTGTAGGCTAATCATATGGACACTAAATCAAGGAGACACACAAGAGTAGATACACAGAGAAGTTACACAGAGACAGAGAGAGAGCTCCATAGACATGGCAGAGGCCCCAGGAAGAGAGATAAACCATTTGTCTGATAGTTTACAGCTGACCTTGTGAAGAGAACAGAGCAGATGAGTCTGGAATGAAATGAACCCTGGAAATAGAGACAAGCCCTATGCCAGGCTACAGCTGTGATCAGAAGAAGCTGGACCCACAGAGTGTTAAGGCAAAAGGAGAAGGCTGAACCTCTGCAGACATAGCCTGCCATCTTGCTTCTATCTGTGGCAACAGATTTTGGTGAGGAAGTACCTCTTTTGGCACCTGAGTTGGACTCTTTAGGGCCTTGTAACTGTAAGCTTCTTACCCAAATAAATACCCTTTATAAAAGCTAACAGAATTCTGGTACTTTGTGTCTGCACCCTTTTGGCTGACATACAACTACTACTATTATTAATTCTAATAGAGTTATTATCAGAGAGTGCTGATGTGATCCATTAACTAGTAGAGTATAATGGTTTACAAACTATTATGTTGCATGCAAATTTTTTATTGCAGAGTATTTGCAGTGAAATGATACTTTAATCCACATATATGACTATACATTTATCAATTATCCATATTTGTAATTGTAGGAATGCATTGTGAAGCCAGTAATGTGTTAAAAGTAATATGATTTTAAATAATAGCAGCAAAATAAATTAAATACATGTTATTATATGTTTACCATAAAAACAACTTACTCCCTTGTTTTTTTCAACCTAATATGGAGGCAAATTCCCTAATAAAATAGATATATTTACCTTTCCTATTTAAAATATCATTTGAAATAGTCATTGAATAAGATGACATGACAGTTTTATATTTATAAATACATATCTGTGGCAGTTTGATATTATTTATGAAGTCCAAAAAGAAATAATGATTATGTTTGTAAACTAGTCTGCTCCTCTGGGTGTGATACCCTTTGATTGTATTAGATTCAGCTGAGATGATTTTGATTAAATTATGTTAATTTTAGGTTTTTTATTATACCAAGTCATTAGTTCATGCAGGTTTGTGTCCCTAGCCTCAGTCATAAGCTATATAATCAAACACTAATTCAAGAACACAGAGAAGTAGATACACAGAGGATTCTGCAGCCTACCAAGCCAGATTAGACTGATAATTTACAGTTGACTTTGTGAAGTGAACACACCAGGTGAGACCAGAAAGAAAGGAGACCCAGGAAGAGAGATTAGCCATATGTCAGCCTACAGATGAGATTGGAAGATGATGGGACCATTGTGCCTTAAGAGGGAGAAGGAAAGCTGAATCCTGACAAACATCAACTACCATCTTGCTTCAAGATGTGGGAAAGGACCTTGTTTGAAAACGTGACATTGTACTGGAATTTTAGGGCCTTGTGACTATAAACTTCGACCCAATAAATACCCTTTATAAAAACCAAAGTACACATTTCTGATACTTTGCATCAGCACCCCATTTGGCTGACTAATACTGAATTTGGTACTGGAGAGTGGAGTGGTGCTTTTGCAATTAACAAAATATAAATAGATAAGGGATTTTTCTGGAGGAAGTGTGAGATGCTTGGTGGAAAAAGCCAAGATTGCATTGAAGAGAATGATGTTAGTAATACGGAACCCAAATTATTTTTTATAAGGACTTAGAAGAAAATAATTGTTAGATGCTTGATAGAAGAGTCCTAGAGTGCTTTGAAGAGACTGTTGATAGGAAGATGGATGTTAAACAGACTTTTTAGGAGGCCTTAGAAGTAAATATGAAACTATTATTAGAACCTGGAGGAAAAGTGATCTGAGCCTTAAAGTTGCAGAGAACTTAGCAAGATTAACTCCTGATGTCTTATGGAAGGCAGAATTTGAAAACGGCCTCAGCATTTAGCTGAAGAACTTTCCAAAGTAAACTCAGAAAATGTGGCTTGGTTTCTCATTGCAGCTTATAGTAAAATGCAATATGAGAGAGGTAAGGTGAGAAATGAATTTCTGGACACAAAGAAACCCAAAACTGGTTCTGGAAATTCCAAGCCTCTGGAAATCAAACCCTCAGAGGATAGTTCTCCATTTGAGGGCCTAACTAAACATGGAACTTGCAAGTCAGGATTGAAAATGCAGTTATCTAGGAAAGGTCTTTTGAAAGTTTCACTATTTAATGGCTTGGACCCCAGCTTACTGCATTTTAAACCAGCAAGTTCTTTGTGAGAGTTATATTAACAAAATCAGTGTCATACTGGACTAAAAGGGACAGCAGTTCCATGCTGTTTTAACTATTGTATCTTATTGTATCTAAGCAATATACTTTTTTTTATTGTGGGTAAAAATCAAATTTTTCACAATACATACAAAATTTGTAAAATGATATATAAATAAATATGCATATATGTGCATTTGTTTACATAAATGTTATTATATATATATATGTGTATGTATTTTTAAAGGTGCTAAGATTACCTAAATATAACTCAGAAATTACAGGGATTCCCATGTTCCCCACCTCCCACACATCTAACAACATCCCACACCACCATCCTTCATCCATGTGACACAACAACCACAATGGATATACACATCCTGGGGCCTTGCCCCCGAGCATGGACCACAGTTCACATCATAGACCACACTCTCTCCCACACAGTTCTGCATGGTATATGCTGATGGAAAATGGCCTACATCCGTTGCCGCAATGCCACTCAGGACAACCCCCAAGTCCCAAAAAAGCCCCTGTATTTCAACTGTCCCTCTTCTCCCTGCTCCAAAAACGTCCAGTGGCCACCGGCTCCACCTCACTGTTACAATTTCTTCCATTCTAAGCAATATTTTTAAAGTTGTTAAATGAATTTCCTTCAACTAACATTCTATGCTTTGGAGACATTGTGGCTATTCAGGGCTCCTTAAACTCCTAAATAAAATTGATAAGTAGCTTTTCCATTTATGCCAAAAAAATCTATGGGATATTTATTGGGATTGTTTTGAATCTGTAAAACAGTTTGAATAGAATTGACATCTTAGTGATACTTTTTCTTCTAATCCATGAACACAGAATACCTTTCCATTTACTTAGGTCTTCTTTAATTTCCTTTAGCAATGATTTGTTCCTACGTTTTTTCATTCTTTTATTTGTGATAATAGGTGGAATTTTTTCTGACTTCTTCCTCAGATTGCACATTAGTTATAGAAAGGCTATTGGTTTCTTAGTGTTAATCTTTAGTCCCGCCAATTTGCTGAATTTGTTTATTAGATTTATTAGCTTTGTTGTGGGTTTTCAGGGCTTTTCTATATGTAGGATGATATAATCAGTATGAAAAGGCCACCATTTGGGTGACTTTTATTTCTTTATCTTTCCCTAAGTGCTTTATCTAGAACTTCTAGCATAATATTAAATAAAGGTTGGGACGGGGGGCATCCTTAATGTTTTCCTGATCCTAGTGGGAAAGATTTCCATCTTTCACCATTTAGTAAAATACTGGCTGAGGGCTATTCATATGCACTCTACCATGTTGACATATATTCCATCTAACTTTTGGATTGTTTTTATCAATAAAAAGTCGTGTATTTTGTCAAATGCCTTTTATTTGTCAATTCAGAGGACCATGTGATTTTTCCTCTTCAGTCTATTAATGTGATTTATTACCCTAATTGATTTTATTGTGTTGAACCACGCTTGCCTCCCTGGAAAAACCCACTTGATTGTGGTGTATAATATTTTAATGTACTTTTGGATTGAGTCTGCAAGTATATTTTTGAAGATTTTTGAATCTATTTTCATTTGAGGAATTGGACTGTAATTTTCTCTTTTTTTGTTTTTGTGTCTGGTTTTGGTATTAGGGTAATGGCTTCAGAGAATGACTTTGTTAGCATTTCTTCCTGTTCAATATCTTGGAAGAATTTGAGCAAGATTTATATTAGTTTATCATTAAATGATTGTTAAATTTCACCTGTGAAGCCATCTAGTCTTGGGCTTTTTATTTTTTTCAGGGTTTTATGACTGTTTCAATCTCTTTACCTATGGTTGAATTGTTGAGGTCTTCTATTTCTTCTAGAGTCAGTGTAGTCTGCTCATGTGTTTCTAGGAATTTTTCCATTTAGCCTACATTTTTTAGCTTGTTGATGTGCATTTATCCCACATCTTCCCTTTTTAATAACATCAGAAATTAGTGTGGTACATATGTACAATTGATGAATTAATATTGAAGCATCATTACTAAACAATGTCTGTAGTTTATATTGTGGTTTAATTCCAATGCTCTAAAATACTCTATTTTCCACCTATTCTTCCCTCTCCCCCTCTCATAATCTATTATAACCACTATCTTTATATCAATGTTACAGGTTCATCCATTGGGTCTTTCATTCCCATAAGCTTTCTTACCTTTCTTTGAAGACTTTCAAATTGTTCTTTATGCTCAACCAGTTTCTTCTTAATATCATTTATCTTTTAAATCATATTTTCCTTGAGTTCCTTGAATTGATTTAGAACATTTGTATGATTATGATTAATGAGTTTTCTTAAATCCTGTGTCTCATCAGGATTTTTTATTTGTTTCTTTGCCTGAGCCATCACTTCCTGTTTATTAGTATGGCTTGTAAATTTTTGCTGGTGTCTAGCTTCTTGAATAGTTGTGAATTTACTCTGATGGTCAAATTCTCTTTCTTGCATAGTGGCTTTGTTTCATGGCTCTTCTTTGAGTTTTGTTTCATCTTATTCTAAGTCTTTAACATTGCCCTACTTAAGTTATCAAAATAGAACCAGGGACTCACTATAGTGTCAGCTCCTCTCCAAAGGGCTTGGACCAAGAGGCTTCTAAAAGTTTTTTTTTTTTTTTCTTCCTTGCATTTTCCAGTCTGGCCAACAGATGGTCTTCTTCAATGAATCTTTCCAGAGGTGTCTCTTTCAAACTCCACTTGCCCTTTTCAATGATCTGGCCAGATCTGATATTCCAAAGGGCCTCTGCTGGCCAATTTCACTGAAGAGAAATTGCTTTCCACCCTCCATCATACCTTTCCTTTTCCCACGGAGGAAGATATCTGTTCCTGTCCTAGTTGGCTGCAGTGAGACATGGGTTTCAACAAGATTGTTTACCTTGAAGGTGAGATTAATAATATATAGTGTTCTTCTTTATCTCTTATAACAGATCTCTTAAAATCTATTTTGTATGATATTAGTATAGTTACCCTAGATCTTTTTTGGTTACTCTTTGCATGTACTATCTTTTCCCAACCTTTCATTTTCAACCTAATAGTTTCTTTATGTCTAAGATGGTTATCCTGTAAACAACATATAGTTGACATATGTCTTTTGCATCCATTCTGTCAATCTGCATCTTTTGATTGAGGAGTTTAAGACATTAACATTTAGTGTTAGAGCTGAAAAGGTAGTATTTATATCAGCCATTTTCTTTTTTGTTTATGTCATAAATTTTTTCCTCTCTTTTGCTTTATTGTAATCTCCTTCTCTGTGCAGTTGTTCTTTTGTGATGTATCTGACTGATACCTTTCTCATTTTTGGTATATTTTTAAAATAATTTATTTGTGTTTAATTTAGGCTTTATATTACAAAACACACATCAATAAAAAAAAACTAATTTTAAAAATACCAATGTCCTTTCAATAAAATACACATTCACTGCTCCCATATGACTCTGTTTCTCCTCTTTATTTTGTTTTTGTCCCTATTTATGACCTTATATTTTGCATTCCTCTTTTCAAGACATATGTCTTTTTCTTGTTCAATTACATGACAACTCTTATAGGACTTAAAAAAAAATAGAGTTGTAGCTTAAGGTTTTTATTTTATTTTGTACTGACCATTTTGGTAACAAGAAATATCTTCATTTCTTTGCATTACTCCAAGCCATTCTCTCCTTTCTTTTCCTTTCAACATGCAGAAGCATCTTTAGTAATTCTAGTACAGAAGCTCTTTTGCTGATGAACTCTATTAATTTATGTTTATTTGCAAATATTTTAAACTCTCCCTCATTTTTGAAGGACAGTTTTCCTGAACACAGAATTTTTGGCTGTCAGTTTTTGTCTTTTTAAATACATCATACCACGACCTTATTGCCTCCATGGTTTCTGATGGGAAATCAGCACTTCATTTTATTGAGGATCACTTGTATATGACAAATCAACTTCTCTTGCTGCTTTCAGTTCTCTTATTGTTTTGGGTTTTTCACATTCTGATTGGTATGTGTCTCTGAGTAGGTCAATTATAATTTATTCTGTTTGGAGTAAGTTGCACTTCTTGGACATGTATATTTATATCTTTCTAAAAGTTGGGAAATTTTCATGTGTTATTTCTAACAATATTCTTTCTGCTCCTTTTCTCTTTTCTACTTCTTGGATAACGATGAAGTGTATATTTGTGCACTATGTGCTGTCACTCAAATCTCTGAGAAACTGCTCAATTTACCCTCTTTTTTCCATTATTTGTTCTACTAATTGACTTAGATTGTTCTGTCTTCTACTTTGTGAGTCTTTATTCTCCTTTTCAAATCTGTTCTTGCATGACATTTGTGGAGTTTTAATCTATTGTGAATTTCAACTCCATTATTTCTGTTTTTTTATACTATCAAATTCTTCTTTATGCTCACACATTTCCTTAATATCTTTTAGCTCTTTATCCATATTTCCCTCCTTCTCCTTGAATTGTTTTAGGAGATTTGTATGAATTTCTTTGGCTACTTTTTCAAAATGTTGCCTCTCCTCTATAGTTTACATCATCCCTTTCACTGAGCTATATCTTCCTGTTTCTTAGTATGGCTTGTAATTTTTTTGTTAATGTCCAGCCATCTGATGTTTGATGAGTTAACTCAGAAGATTAATTCCTCCCACTTTTCCAGGGTTACATTGTTGATTGACTTTGTCATAAGACTCTTCTTTTATTCTTCGTCCAACTTTTTCTAAGTCTTTATATTAGAACTTGTTTGACAGAAAAGATTTTTCTCAGTTCTTCTTCATCTGATTCTAGCCCTGTAGTGGTACAATTTTTAAGATAGCACTTTTTGTGCAATTGTTTTACCTTGAGAAGGAAGCATCCTTTCCTCTGTTCTTTTTCTGACAATATTAAAATATATGTAAATTTATTGCTGAAAGACCACCATGCAAAACATTATCAAACATGAATTCTTATTAAAATTCTTGCATCAAGAGAGAACACCACATTTAGTAACATTCAGAAGGAGTAATTAAGGAAGGTTATTTATAAAGATTTGGGTTCTGAGGTGAAATAATTTAAGACAAGAATTTAAATGTTGTCAACTGTTCATGATTGGGCAAAATTCACTGGAATTAGCTTAAATATTGGGGACACAGTGAAACAAATATCTTGAGATAAGGTCTTAAGTGTCATAGGATAAGTCCTGATGAGCTAATTCTTGTCTTCTTAGCTGCTTGCTGAGATGAACAAATATTCTCCCGAATATATTGGAACATTTAATTTCCTAAAGCAAGAGTGAAGTTATTTATTGGTTTACAGACTTTACCTCTTGTGGAGGAATTTTTTAAAACACACAGATATACTGATGTGGGAATTCTCAGCTCTCATTGCCACCTTGTGGTTATTCTCCAGTCAGAGCTCAAATGTAGATTTTTCCTCTTTGTAGAAGGGGTAAATTAAGATCTTCACAACTCCTTGATATATCATCACTGTACATCAAGTGTCCTGTTATCATTTAAATATCTGTAAGTGACAGGTTTTCCTCTATTAATTTCAGATGATGATTTGGATGAGCCAATAGCTCTACAAAGCATTTACAAACGTGAAGATAATACTTTGGAGCACTGGAACAGAAACAAATAATGTGAGAATAATTAAGATAGGGTTTGTTTTTATCCTACTTCTATGTAATCCAGGGTCAACCATTCTCAAATCAGATCAAGATAAAAATTCAATTTCAAATAGAAAGAACAAACAAAATCAGATATTGCCTTTTTAGGATATTGACATAAATTCTTGATTTTAAAAATTCATTTCCTAGTTCATTTAGTAATATTAAAGAACCAGTAACATTCTCTACAGATGTAAGCAGATTTCCCCCTAATATTGCACATGTTGTATCTTAAGAGGACAATACTATATCTGAAATTTTGTTGTGTGAAACCAATCTCTGTCCAATTTCATGTACTGAATTGGGGAGATGTTTTGTAGCTAATGGCAATATCACCATAGTTGTGAAATTTTAAGCTATATCATGTGAATTTTCCCCCTTTATTGATGGTTGTATAAAGTCTGAAGTTAGAAGGACTTGATCAATGAGGCAAGAAAAATATATAAAATGTATCCAACTTGGAAAAAAGAAGTAAAATTTCATTATTTGCAGATGACATGATCCTATACATAGAAAGTTTTGAGATATCTAAAACAAAGCTTCTAGACTTATGAATTCAGTAAAGTTTCAAGTTATATGATTAATCCACAAAAATCAGTAGCAATTCTGTTCACCAATAATGAGCAATCTGAGGAGGAAATCAAGAAAAAAATACCATTTACATTAGTACTTAATGGAATCAAATATCTAGGAATAAATTTTACTAAAGATGCAGATGACTTATACACAGAAAACTACACAACACCGTTAAAGGAAATCAAAGAAGATTTAAATAAATGGAAGACTATTCCCTGTTCATGGATAGGAAAACTAAACATCATTAAGATGTTTATCCTACCCCAAATAATCTACAGATTTCATGCAGTCCCAATAAAAATCAACCCAGATGTTTGACTGAATTGGAAAAACCAACCATGAAATTTATTTGGAAAGGCAAGAGGCCATGGATAGCCAAAATCATATTGAAAAAGAAAAATGAAATCGGAGGAATCACACTACCTGACTTTAAGACATACTACAGAGCTACAGTGGTCAAAACTGCATGGTATTGGCAGAAGGATAGACATACCAAACAATGGAATTGAACTGAGAGTTCTGATATAGATCCTCACATAAGCAGTCATCTGATATTCAACAAGGCCACCAAGCCTACTCCTTTGGGAGAGAATGGCCTCTTCAACAAAGGGTGCTTGGAGAACTGGATAGACATATACAAAAGATTGAGAAGGGAACACTATTTCACACATTATACAAAAATCAACACAAGTGAATCAAAGATCTAAATATAAAAGCCAAAACCACAAAGACTTTGGAAGATAATGTAGGGAAATATGTACAGGAACTTGTAATAGGAAATGGTTCATGAAGTTCATGCCCAAAACAGAAGCAGTGACAGAAAAAAAATAGATAAATGATATCTCCTCAAATTTAAAAACTTTTGCATCTCAAAGGATATCAAGAAATTAAAGAGGCAGTCTTCCTAATGAGAAAAAATATTTGGCAACCGTTTCTCTGATAGGAGCCTAATATCCAGCACTTATAAAGAAATCTTACACCTTGAAAACAAAAAAAGACAACCCATTTAAAAATGGGCAAGCGACTTGTAAAGACACTTCTCCAAGGAGGAAAGACAAATGGCTAAAAAGCACATGAAAAGATGCTCAACATCACTAGCTATTATGAAAATGCAAATCAAAATTATGGTGAGATACCATCTTACACACATTAGACTGGTGGTTATTAAAAAGAAGCTTACAAGTGTTGGAAGGATGTGAAGGAATGGGAATCCTCATCTAATGCTCGTGGAAATGGAGAATGTTCAAGCCATTATGTAGGACAGTTTGGTGGTTCATCACAAAACTAACTAGAGAACTGCTATTTGAGCCAGCAATTCCACTTCTGGGTGTATACACAGAAGAATTGAAAGTGAGACAGCTATATGCACACCAATGTTCATATCAGCATTATTCTCTATTGCTAAAAGTTGGAATCAACCCAAATGCCCATCAACAGATGAACAGATAAACATTATGTGATACATACATATAATGGAATATTACTCAGATGTAAGAAAGAATGCTGTGCTAAAACATGGGATAACATATATGAATGTTGAAGATCTTATGTTGAGTGAAGCAAGCCAGGCATTTAATGGTAAATATTACATTACCTCAACAAGATGAATTAAGCATATCAAGCAGACTCAAGGAGGTATTGTCTGGAGATACGTTTACAGGAAATAGAAAGGGAAAAGAAGTTTGTGAGTCAATGTCCATCAGGGCATAATCTATGATAAGGTGGAAGTTTGTAAGTTGGGCATTGAAGGTATATGACAGGAGGGTAGTGATACTGCTGGCTTGGGTGGTGCAGGTTTGCAGGTGGGTAGAGTGGACTGGGTGGGTTGGACAGTCCGTGAAACTAGGCGGAGAATTGGGGGAGGGACCATATGAACACGAGATTAGTGGGCATGTGGTTGAAAGTATAAAGTTGGGAATGCTCTTATGACAATATGACATGGAAGAATTACTGGTTTAAGGTGTTGGTTTGGGGGGCATTCAGGACACAGCACACCTAGGGCAGGTTTCTAGGGAGTGCGTGAGTGATCATTTTGTCATTTTGTTCTATCAGTGGGTTGATCATTTATTGAGCTTCCCTTGTACGTGATGGTTCTCTTTTCTCTTGCTGCTTTCAGTATTTTCTCTTTGACTTGAGCATTAGATTATTTTATAATTATATGTTTTGGAGTAGGGTGTTGGAATTTATACTGATTGGGATGATCTGTGCTTCCTGGACTTGTACATCCATCTCCATCAATAAGATTGGGAAGTTTTCAGCCATTATTTCCTCCAACACTCCTTCTATAACCTCTCCCTTCTCTTCTCCCTCTGGGATGCCTATAATGCATGTTTGTTCCTTTTATGTTGCCAGTCAAATCCCTAAGTCCTTCCTGGATTTTTTCTATCTTTTTATCTATCTGTTCTACTATCTGTTTGATTTCAGATTTACTGTCTTCCACATCACTAATTATTTTCTCTGCCTGTTCAAAGCACACTATTATGTGCTTCCAGTGTGTTTTTGATTTCTTGGATTGTGCCATTCATCACCATCATATATGTTATCTTTTTATGTATGTTTACAATTTCTTAAGGATATACTCCCAGTGTCTTCTTAATATACATAATCTCTTCCTTCATTTCATTAAGTTGGTCCATGATATTTGTTTGGACAGATTTGATTAGTTGTTCAATGTTCTGTGCCTCTTCATGGTTTTTAGTTTGTTTATTGAACTGAGCCATGTCTTCCTGTTTCTTCCTGTTTCTTAGTGCGATTTGTAATTTTTTGTTTCCCTCTGCTCTTTTTTTTTTCCTGATGGATTTATTCAGTTAATTAGCTTCTCTCTTTACTCTATGATTCTATTTAATTGCTTTTTTTGTGTGTATGTTAAGTTTTCTCTTTGACACTTTGTTCTTTTTATCCTATTTCATTGCTGTTATCTTTGTTCCTTGTTTTGTCTTCTTCATGCCTCTGACCCTCGCTCTTCTGGGAGTTGATAAGCAGTGTCCTGGTTGGCTGTGCCCCAAAGCAGTTCCCCATGGCAGCCTCTGATTTTTTCTTTGTTATTTTTGTGAGAGCTAAGATTTATATGTCTAACCACTGACCATGTTTCCACAATACTCTCTCCCAATAAAGAGGTACTTTCTTATCCAAAGTCATTCCCCACTTGTTGAAGCAAGATGGCAGGTGATGTATCTGAGGGTTCAGCCTTCCTTCTTCCTTTTAAGGCTCTGTGGTCCCAGCTTCTTCCATTCTCTGCTATAGACTGGTATAAGGCTCATCTCTCTCCCTGGGACTTGTTCCTTTCCAGGCTAAGCTTCTCTGTTCTCTTCACAAAGTCAACTGTAGACTATAAGGCTCAGCGCTCTTCCCAGGGCCTCTGCCACATCTAATGAGCTGTCCCTCTTCCTCTGTGTTCTTCTCTGTGTCTCCTTCCATTTGAGAATTTGTTTTATCAGCCCACCAATGGAAGTTGGGACACAATACTTATTCACACTCTAATTATGTTGTTGAATCAAAGTCCTAATCATAACATAATTTAATCAAATGTCTCAGCTGAATCTATTTCAATCAAATGATTATCACACCCAGAGGAACAGTCCAGTCTACAAACAATCTCTCTTTTTGCAATTCATAAATAATACCAAACTGCCACAATACATATTAATAAAATATATATTCATCCAAGTGTACAATCAATGTTATTCAGTGTAATAACACATTTGTGCATTCATAACTTCAATCATTCTTAGATCACTTTCATTATTCCAATAATAATAAAAATACACAAAAAACAAACAAAACTCAACTCTTAATTTATCTATTCTTCTCTTGCTGTACATAATGGCTATTCTTTTTCCTTCTCTCTAAAGTATTTGTATTCATGTTTTGTAATATCACCCATATTAGGTTTTTACACGAGGTTTTACTGTCTCCTAAAGTCCTATTTTACACTTTTTAGCTTTCCTTCTAGTAATATACATGACCTTAGACTTTCCCTTTCAACCACTGTCATACCCATATAATAGCTCTGCTAGTTATAAACACAATGATATACTTTTGCCATTTCTATTCATTTCCTAAGATATACAAACATTTTTTTTTTTTTTTTACAAATTCTGCACAGATTAACCTCAACTTTCCGTTCTCTACCTTCCTTCTGTTTTCTGGTGATTTGTATTCTAATTATTAACTCCATAAGTATACACAATATATTTAGTTCACAATAGCAAAACCACACAATATTTGTCCTTGTGTCTGGCTTGCTTAACTCAGCATGATGTCCTCCACCTTCATTGATGTTGTCATGTGCTTCACAACTTAATTTCTTCTTGCCACCATGTAATATTCCATCATTTGTATCTTACATGGCAATTTGTTATTCATTCATCAGTTGGTGGACACCTAGGTATTTTCCAACTTTTGGAAATCATGAATAATGCTGCCATGAACATTGGTGAGCAGATGTCTGTTCCTGTCTTTGCTCTTAATTCTTCTGAGTATATACCTAGTAATGGTGTTGTTGGATCACATGGAAAGTCTATATTCAACTTCCTAATTGCAGCAGTTTGGCATAGTTTATGAATTCCAAAAATAGATATTGTTTTATCTTTGTAAACTACTCTGTTCCTCTGGGCATAATTAAATTATGCTTTGGGTTTTGATAGGGCCACATCAGTAGGATGTTGAGTCCCTGCCCCCTTGGTGGGTGGGGACTCACAGAGAAAAGACATGGCCGAGGACAGAGTTTGGAGTTTTAATCCTGGAGCCCTGGAAAGTAAATCCATAGATAAGCAGATACAGAGGAAAGAGAGAAGGCTCCATTAGACATGGCAGAGGCCCAGCAAAGAGAGACAAGCTGTTTACCTGATAGTTTATATCTGGCCTTGTAGAGAGAGCAGAGCAGATGAACCCTGAGAGAGACAAACACTGGGAAAGAGATGAGAATTTTCCCACCCTACAGCTGATATTAGAAAAAGCTGGCACCTTGGAGCCTTAAGAGAAGAAGAAGCCTGAACCCTTGCAGATGTTGGCAGCCACCTTGCTCCAAAACATGGCAACAAACTTTGCCATGTTAACTGTAATCTTCTACCCCAAATAAATATACTTTTTAAAAACCAATGGATTTCTGCTATTTTGCATCACCACTATTTTGCATTAGTAGTTTAGTCTAGTCCTTTAGCTGACTAATACAATTAGGAACTACTGAAAATTCCTCCACAGTGGCTATACCATTCTACATTTCCACCAACAGTGAATAAGTGTTCCTATCTCTCCACATCATTTCCAATATTTACAGTTTTGTGACTTTTTAATAGCAACCAGTCTAATAGTGGTGAAATTATATTTCATTGTAGTTTTGGTTTTTATTTCCCCAATCATTGGTGATGTTGAATATTTTTTCGTGTGTTTCCTCACCATTTCTATTTCTTTTTAGGAAAGTTGTCTTTTCAAGTCTTTAGCCTATTTTTCAATAGGGTGGTTTTCCTTTTTATTGTTGACTTGTATGATCACTTTGTATATTGTGGATATTAAACCCTTATTGGATATGTGATTGCCAAATAATTTATCTCATTTAGTCAGCTCCATTTTCACCCTTTTGACCAAGTCCTTTGAGGTGCAAAGGTGTTTAATTTTGAGGCAGAACAATTTATCTATTTTTTCTTTTGTTGCTCCTCCTTTGGGTGTAAGGTTTAAGAAACTACTGCTTACCACAAGATCTTGAAGAAGTTTTCCTACTTTTTCTTCTATGGATTTTATGGTTGTTGGTTTTTATATTTTGACCTTTGATCCATTCTGAATTAATTTTTCTATAAGATGTGAGATAGTGGTCCTTTTTCATTCTTTTGGATAAGGACATCTAGTTCTCCTAGCACCATTTTTTAAATAGACCATTCTGACCTAGTTGGTATGATTGACCACCTTGTGAAAAATCACATGAAGTCCTATTTAATTTTTTTTTCTTTTGTTGCTTTTACTTGGGGTGTAAAATCTAAGAAACCTGCCTAGAACAAGATCGTTAAGATGATTCCCTACATTTACTTTTAGGAATTTTATATTCCTGGATCATATATTTAAGTCTTCTTTAAGTTTTCCTTCTTCCTTTCCTTTTCAGATGTATTTCCTTTTTTGTTGTTGTTGTTGTTGTTGTTGTTTTCTCATTGCTGTGGCTACAATATTGAGTAATAGTGGTGAGAGTGGGCATTCTTGCCTTGTTGCAGATCTTAGAAGGAAAGCTTGAATTCTTTCACCATTAAGTATGATGTTAGATGAGTGTTTTTCTTATATGCCCTTTATCATGTTGAGGAATTTACCTTCTTTTCCTATTTTTGTCATTTTTCTTATGAAGAAATTATATTGAATTTTGTCAAATGACTTTCTTATGTCAATCAAAATGATCATATTTCTTTATTTTGCCTCATTTCTTTAATGTGTAGTATTACATTAATTGATTGTCAGTCATAAAGTGTAGCTCGGTTGTATACCTGCTTCCTATGTACAAGGTCCTGGGTTCAATCCCTGATGCCTCCAAAAAATTGATTTTCTTATGTGAACCATGCTTGCATACCTGAAATAAAACCCAACTGATCATGGAGTATAAATAACTTTATGTGCTGTTGGATATGCTATGCAATTATACTTTTGAGGATTTTTTAATCTAAGTTTATAAGAGAAATTGGTCTGTAATTTTCTTTGCCTGTAGTATCTTCTTTTTTTAATTACTTTTCCTTTAGTATCTTTATCTGGTTTTGTTATTATGGAGCTGTTGGCTTCATAGAATGAGTTAGATAATGTTCCCTCTTTTCAGTTTTTGGAATCTTTTGAGACATATTGTTATTAATTCTGGGATCATATGCTAGAATTCACCTATGAAGCCATCTGGTCTTGGGTTCTTCTTTGTTGGAATTTTTTTTTTGTCTGACTCAATTTCTTTATTGTAACTGGTCTGTAACTTCTAAGATCAATTAAATTGTTTACATGTGGCTAGGAGTTTGTTCATTTCATCTAGGTTGTCTAATTATTTGACCTACTATTGATCATAGTATCCTTTATGATACTTATTTCTATAGTGTCATTAGTAAGAGCCCACTTCTCATTTTTGATTTTATAGATTTGCACTCCCTCTAAGTTTTTTTTATTGTTAGTCTAGCTAAAGATTTGTCAATTGTATCAATCTTTTCAAAGAACAAAAGTTGGATCTTGTTAACTCTCTCGATTGTTTTTTTTTTTTAATTCCCAATTTCATTGATTTCTTCTCTAATTTTTTTTTTTTCTTTCTACTTACTTTGGGATTACTCTGATGTTCTTTCTCTGGTTCTTCCATATATGCAATTTGATTTTTTTTAACTCTTCCTTCTTTTTAAGATAAACTCTTATGATTATAAATTTTCTTCAAACATTCCTTTGTTGCATTCCATAAATTTTGTTTGTTGTGTACTCATTTTCCTTTATTTCAAGATATTTAATGATTTCCCTTTCAATTTCTTCTTTGACCCCCAGATTATTCAAGAGTGTGTTCTTTTATCATTCAACAAATATTTATTGAGTATTTATTATGTGTTTAGTGTCATGGGGATTCAACATTGAACAATAGACATGATTTCTGCCATCTTCTGGCATATACTTTGGGTTGGGGACTGGAAGTAAACAAGTAAACTGTATTGGTCAGGGTTCTCTAGGGAAACAGTATCAACAGGAGAGATCAGTAAATATTATGAGATTTTATAATCATGTGACTGTGTGGACATATGAGTCCACATTCTGTAGGGCTTTGTGCAAGCTAGAAATTCTGTTGAAGGTTTTCAATGAATTCTCCATGAAAATCTGGCTGGCTGGATAGAGATGGAAATTCTCTCTAATGACTGCTGAAATAATCATTCTCCTTTTAAGGCCTTCAATTGATTGGATGAGACATTTCTCTTTGCTGAAGACAATTCTTCAGTTGACTGTAGATGTAATCAGTCATAGACACAATCAACTTACTAATGACTTAAGTCCAGGAAATGTCCTCACAGTAACATTTAGTCCAGTATTCCCTTGATGAAACAACTGGGCACCATTACCTGACCAAGTTGACACATGGCCTTAACCATCACATAACAAATAGACAATTTACTGTTTCTGTTCTTAAACATGTCTTAGGATTCACAAGCTTTTTATCACTTCATACATTATTAAAGCATTTTCATTGTTAATAATAATTATAATAACCAAAACCAGACAAGAAAATTCTTCACCTCTAAATCTTTCTGTTTCCCCTGCTGTACATATCTGCTATTTCTGGTTCTTCATGCAGTTATTTATTTGCTTATTAAGTAGTTTTATTGAGATTTATTCACATACTACATGAACTATCCAAAGTGCATAATAATGGTTTTTATTATAATCATGATGTTGTACATTCATCATCTCAAAAGTTTAGAACAATTTCATTAATTCCAAAAGAAAGACTACACACAACTTACGATTCCTTCCTCAGCTGTACAAAACTACTAATCTAAATTCATCTTTATAAATTGATTTATATTTACATTTGATATAAATGGATTCATGCAATATGTACTACTCTATGTCTGGTCTCCTTCACTTAGTATAATGTTTGGGTTTTTTTTTTTTGTATGATATTAACACTTTGCAGTAGTAACATACATTTGTCAGCTTCAAAGAAAAATGGTCATATATGCACTTTTACCCATATTCATATTTCACATAACATATCTATATTTCACATAATATATTTAGTTCATAATAGGGCAATCATATAGCATTTGTCCTTTTGTGTCTGGCTTACTTCACTCAACATAAAGTCCTTCAGGTTCATCCATGTTGTCATTTATTTTGCAACTTCATTTCTTCTTACCACTACATAATATTCCATTGGGTGTACATTCCATTATTTGTTTATTCATTCATTATATAATGGGCACCTGGGTTGTTTACAACTTTTGGCTATTGTGAATAACACTTCTATGAACATCAGTATGCAGATATCTATTTGTTTCATTGCCCTCAGTACTTGTGGGTATATACCTAGCAATATGTTTGCCATGTCCCATGGCAAGTCTATATTCAAATTCCTTAAGAACTGCCAAATAGTCATCCACATAGCTATACCATTCTACATTACCACCAAGAGTCAATAAGCACTCCTATCTCTCCACATCTTCTGCAACATTTATTGATTTCTGACTTTTAAGCGGCCAGTCTAATAGGTGTGAAATGATATCTCATTGTAATATTGATTTGCATTTCCCTAATAGCTTACGATGAACATTGTCTCAGGTGTTGCATCACCATTTGTATTTCTTCTTTGGACAGTTGTCTTTGTCTGTCTTTCTCATCTTCCTGGAGGTTGTGAAGCTCTGTACTTGTCTGCTGACCCCCAAAGAATATCCCTCAAGCAGCCTTTGGCCCTTTCTCCTTTTTTTTGTGAGAGAGCTGAACATTGTATGCCTAATCTAAAGCCATCTTCCCAGAAGCCCTGCCATTTAACTTTGATAAATTTGTAAAATTTCCAGTTTTCTGCCTAATAATTTTCAAGTTCATTCATTTATGGTCAGAGAAAAGGCTTTGTATAATTTCAATATTTGTAAATTTATTGAGACTTGCTTTTTCATGCAAAAACTATAGTCAATCCTGTAAAATGAGCCATGTGCACTTGAGAAGAATGTATATCTGTTGTTTGGTGGTACAAAATTCCCTATATGTTGGTTATATTTTTCATTTATTTTATTATTCAAATTCAATGTGTTCTTAGTCATCATCTGTCTAGATGTTCCTCTATTAATGAGAGTGGTGTATTGACTTATTTAACTATTTGTTTAGAATTGCCTACTTTTCTGTTGAATTTTGCCAAATTCACTAATTCTTTACAATATCTACTCCATGTATTTTGGAACAAAATAGTTAGGTACATTCATATTTATGATTATTTTTTCTTCTAGTGCATTGCCACTTCAATTAATTTATAATGACCTCATTTTACTTTTATAACAGTTTTGAATTTTAAGTCCATTTTGCCCAATTGTAGTGTGACTACCTATCCCTGCCTCCTTTTTCATTTACCATTTGCATAGAATATATTTGTTCACCCTTTCTCTTTCAAGTTATGTGAGTATTTGTGTCTAAAATTAGTTTTTTCTAACAATATAAAGTTGGAATATGCTATTTCTTCCATTCTGCCAATATGTGACTTTGATTGGGACATTAATCCATTAACTTTAATGTTACTACTTTAAATGAAGTGCTTACTTCAGCCATTCTGTCCTTCGATTTCTATGTCACATATTTTTCCTCTCCTTTTCCATTACTGCATCCTCATTTTCTGCATAGTTGGTCTTTTGTGATGTTTCTGTATTTTTAAAAATACTTTTCTTGTATTTCTCTTGTGGTTGTACTGGGATTTATATTATACAGCCTATATCTATAACCTATTGATTTCAAAAGATACCAACTTAGGTTTAATAGTGTACATTCTGGTGGCAGTTTGATATAGTTATGAATTCTAAAAATAGATATTGGATTATGCATGTAAACTGATCTGTTCATCTGGGCATGATTAAGTAATGATTAGGTACTGACTACCCATCAGTAGGGTGTTGAGCCCTGCCCCTTGTTGGATGGGGGCTCAAAGGTAAAAGGACAGAGTTGGAGTTTTTGAGTTGGAGTTCTGATGTTGGAAACTTGAGCTATAGCTCCAGGACGTAAGCATACAGAAGAACTTGGTTGTGAAGAAGGAGAGAAGGCCCTGGAAAAAAAGACGAGCTGTTCACATGAGTCTGCAGCAGGCCTTGTGGAGAGAACAAGCATTTGAAACTGGAAAGAATCAAGCCCCGGGAAGAGAGGAACCCAGGAAGCCAGACCCCTCACAGAGCTGGGTGAGGGAAATAACTTATACTTTATGACCTGGTAACTGTAAGCTTCTCCCCCAAATTAATACCCTTTATAAAAACCAACCAATTTCTGGTATTTTGCATCAGCATCCCTTTGGCTGACTAATACAATGCTCTTTACTATCATATCCCTTAATGATCTCCTTATACATCATGGATATTAAAACCATATCAGATATGTGATTGCCAACTATTTTCTCCCATTGATTCAACTGCCTTTTCACTCATTTGACAAAGTCCTTTGAAGTGTTGGAAATGCAAAAGTGTTGAATGCTTAAGAGTCCAATTTATGTATTTTTTTTCTTTTTTTGCTTGTGCATTGGGTGTGAATTTTAAGAAATTATCACCTACCACAATATCTTGAACAAGTTTTCCTACATTTTCTTCTAGGAGTTATATGGTTGTTATTTCATATTCAGGTCCTTGATCCATTTTGAGTTAAATTCTGTATAAGGTGTTAGTTAGGGGTCTTCTTTTGTTCTTTTAGATATGGCTATGCAGTTCTCCCAGCACATTTTGTTGAATATACTGTTCTGACCCACCTGGGTGGGCTTAACAGACTTATCAAATATCACTTGGCTGTTGATTTCTGGATAAATTTTTGAGTTCTCAATTTGGATTCATTGGTTATTCTATAGGTTTTTATCCCAGGACCATGCTGTTTTTACCAATACAGATATGTAATATGCTTTAAAGTCAGGAAGTGACAGTCCTCAAATTTTGTTATTTTTTTAAAGACATTTTGGCTATTCAGAGTCCCTTACCCTTCAAAATAAATTTGATTATTGGCTTTTTTATTTCTGCAAAAAAAGCTTTTGGGATTTTTATTGGGATTGCATTGAATCTGTAAATGAATTTGGGTAGAATTGACATCTTAATGATAGTTAGTCTTCCAATCTATGAACATGGAATGCCCTTCCATTTATTTAAGTCTTCTTCGGAATCTTTTATCACTGTTTTGTAGTTTTCTGAATACAGGTCATTTATGTCCTTGGTTAAGTTTAAACCTAAATATTTTATTGTTTAATGTCTGTTGTATATGGAAAATTTTTAACATATCCTCCTCAGATTGCACATCAGTATTGTATATAAATGCTAATGATTTTTGCATGTTAATCATGTTTCCCACCACGTGGTTGAGCTCATGTGTTAATTCTAGCAGTTTTTCACCTTTGGGATTTTGAATGCTGTTTCAATCTCATCACTTGTGATATGAATTTGTGTATCTCATCTACATTTTCTAGTTTTTTTGGCATACAGTTGTTCATAGTAACCATCCCCCTTTTTTAGTTAGATGAGTAAAAATTATTTTGAAAACTGAAGAAAGTAGAGATCTTACTGAGAAATGTGAGAGAAAGACAGAAATACACATAAAAATATGGTGTGTGCTCCTCTAGGCAGAGAGAGCAAGTATCCTCTTATGAGCTCTCTTATTTCTGTGTGGTCAGTGGTAACGTGCCCCTTCTCATTTCTGATTTTATTTATTTGTGTCTTATCTCTTTTTTCTTTATCAGTTTAGCTAAGTGTTTGTTGATTTTGTTGATCTTCTCAAAGAATCAACTTCAGCTTTGATTTTGAAGAGCAGATTTGCTGGTTACGAATTCTTGGATGACACCAGTTTTCCTCTTTCAATATTTTTAATACATCATACCACTTTATTCTTTCCTTCGTGGCTTCTGAAATGAGTTTTGTGTTTAATCTTATCGAGGTTCCCTTTTATGTGATGCATTGCTTTTCTTTTGCTGCTTTCATAATCTTTTTATCTTTGATATTTATCATTCTGAAAAATAGATGCCTTGGTGTAGGTCTATTTGGATTTATTCTGTTTGCAGTGCATTGTCCTTCTTGGGTGTTGATATTTATGTCTTTCATAAGCATTGGTAAGTTTTCAGTAAGTATTTCCTAAAATATTCCTTCTGCCTCTTTTCCATTATCTTCTCTTTTTGGGACAACAATAATGCATATGGTTTTGCATCTAACTTTTCATTGAATTCCCTGAGAACCTCTTCCAATTTTATCCATTCTCTCTGCTTTTGTTCTCCTGTCTTTTCTAGTTCAGATATTCTGTCTTTGAGCAATTTAAATCTGCTCCTATATGCCTTTAATGTATTTTTTATTTCAACCATCAGGTCTTTCATTCCCACAAATTCTGTTACTTTTATTTGCAGATTTTCAAATTCTTCTTTATGCTCCAACAGTGTCTTTTTAATATCCTTTACATCTTTAGTCATATTTTCTTTCAAATCTTTAAATTGATTTAGGAAATTGTGCAATTTTCATTGATTAATTGTCTTCAATATTGCATCTCTTCAGGATATTTGGTTTGGTGCTTTGACTGGACCATCTATTCCTGTTTCCTACTATGGCTTATAATTTTTTTACTGGTACCTAGGCATCTGAATATATTGGTGAATTTACTCTGATGGCTAATTTCTCTCTCTTATCTATTGTTATTATTTTTTAAGAGCTCTTTGATATTTGGTTTATCTTATCCTAAGTCTTTAAAACTGCCCAGCTTAATTCATGAAAATAATGCCAGGGACTTGCTAAGAGGGTGCATATTTTTCCCAGTATTTAGAGAACAGAGAGACCCAAGTGCAGTTTTTGTCCATACTATTTCCAGACCAGCCAGCATAAAATACTTGTTACTCCTTTGTTTTGGTCTGGCCAGAGCCAAGATTCAAAGCAGGTTCTGCTGGACAAAATCACTAAAGAAAAGCCCCCAACTCCCTCTATCTCTTCCCTTGTAATTGCTGATAGGGAGAAAGATGTCTGCTCCCCTCAGTCAGGTGCAATGAACTAGGGTTTTTGCCCATAGTTAACAACTTAGGGGTGGGCCAAAGGAGCCCTTCTTTACTGCCATGGGGGTTTAGTAAGTCATATTTCTTGTTTTAGCTTCTTCATCTCTCTGTCTTTCACTCTCCTGGGAGTTGTGAAGTGCTATCCTGATCTGCTGACTCCCAAAGCATGTTCCTCAGGCAGCTATGGCTCTTTATCTATTGTTTTTGTGAGAGAGCTGTGCTTTGCTTTTCTAATCTGACACCATCTTAACACAATCTAGTATAAGTGTAACTTTAAACCCACATTTTTTCTCCTCTCCTTCCAAGACTCTATAGTATGAATATTAGACAGTTCTTTTTATTTCACAGAAATATAATGCACAATATATTTAAACACTTTAGTCTTCTTTGTTGTGATATTGTGAAATTTCCATTGCTTTATCTCAAATTCACTAATTCTTTACAATATCTACTGCAGTTGTAATTAAGCTTATCTCTTGAATTTTATGTTTGCTTGTTATATTTTTATATTCTAAAATTTCCCTTTGCTTCTTCCTTATATCCTACTTATTGGGTAAGGTCTATATATTTAGTAGATCTTTTACATTTTTAAATATGTTTTAGAACAGATGAGCTTTGTTAAGTACAGAGAATGAAACTCCAATAAAGAGTTAAAAAATAGTGCAAGAAATCAAAAACAGTATAAGAGAAGTGAAGGATTCCTTTGATTGCTTTGGTAGTAGACTGATCATGCTGGAGGAAGGTATCAGTAATCTTGAGATATATCAATTGAATTTACCAACACTGATATACAAAGATAAGAAACATTGAAAAACATGTAAAAGAATAATCATGAATGTATATCAATTTAAATAGTGTAATCATGATTCTAAATGGTTAAGAAAAAAAGAAGAGAGCAGAAGAAATCCTTGAAATAAAAATGACCAATTTTTTGGATGCTAACTTAAACATTAATTTTATAACTTCAATTTCTGACAGATCATTTTTAGCAAATTGAAATAAAATGTACTATTATATTTTGACCTTGTGTTCTTCAAACTTGTCAAACTTGGCTATTTCTAACAGCTTTTTAGGTGATTTCATCAGCTTTTTAAATATACAATTATGGGAAATAGATGCAGCCTAAATGATTGGTCTCCTGTCTATCATATGGGGGAGGGGTCCAGAGTTCAATTCCTGAGGCCTCCTGGTGAAAGGCAAGCTGTCCCACACAGTAAGCTGACCCAAGTGGGGAGCTGGTCCATGAAGAGTGGTGGCCCATGCAGTGTGCTGGCCCATGCAGGAGTGCTGGCCTGCATGGAGAGCTGGTGCAGCAAGATGAAAAAACAAAAAGAGAAACAGAGCAGAGATAATAAGAGACACAGCAGGCCAGGGATTTGAGGTGGTGTAAGAGATTGAGCACCTCTCTCCCTCTCCAGAAGGTCCCAGTATTGGTTCCCAGTGTCACCTAAAGAGAAGACAAGCAGACACAGAACACACAGAGCAGACAGGGAGCACAACACAATGAGCAGGAGAAATAAATAAATTAATAAATCTTTAATAAAAATAAATATACAGTCATATGATCTAAAAAGGTGGTATTTTCTCTTCTTTTTAAATCTGACAAGTTTTTCTTTTTTCTTGACTTGTGCTTTTAATAAGACAAATTATTACAAATATTAGATCAAAGTAGACATTATTATTATAGTAATGGAAATGTTTGTAATATTGATGTAAAGACAGTGGTCACCAGAGGTTCTGAGGAGAGGGAGAGGGAAGAATGGGTGTAACATGGGGCATTTGGGGTACATTGGAATTGTTCTACATGATATTGCAATGTGGATACATTATAATTTATAATGTAAAATTATAAATTATACATTATTTATACATGATGTTATAAACTTTGTCAAAACATAAAATTGTATGCTGTAAAGTGTATTCTGTAATGTAAGCTATAAACCACAGTTAGTAGGAATGCTTCAATATGTGTTCATCAATTGTAACAAATATACCACATTAATGAAAGATGTTGTCAAATGTGAAAATTTTGGGAGTGAGATGGCATAAGATATATGGGAACCCCCTTTATATTTGATGGAACATTTATGCAATCTAAAGCTAATTTAAAATAATAAAATATATATATATTTTAAAAAATTATATGAAATAGTAATGACCAAATTTTTCAAAAATTAATTATCGAGTTAGTAAAAAATACAGGTATCTCAGAGAACACCAAGAATAATTACAAAAATAATATTCCATGAGGCATTTTATGTAGAAATTTCATAAACACATACAATGAAAGAAACTTGAAATCTAAGAGGGAAAACTTTCCTACTTAAAAGAAGGTTAAGAATTCAATTAGTTTCTCATAAAAAACCATGAAAGTAAGCCAAGATGGCACAGTAGGTAATGACAGGTTGCACTCTTCCTCTAGAAACTGCAGTAAAGTAGGCAAGATTACTGGGCATAAGAGAACCTGGGGTTTGGGGGAGAGGAGAGGGAGGCTGAAGAGGGGGAGGCCTGCTGGGAATCAGTGAACAAGGGACAGACTAGGCAGCCTGAGGGGAGGGGAACTGTTCAGCCAGCTTTGGGGATAGGGGAGATGTCCAGACAGTCTTGGAGGATGGGGGAGTCATTATGGCCATATTCCTTGGAGAGGGGTCTGCTGTGGTGTGATAACACAGGTGGGGTTGTGTCCAACCTGCTTAGGGGAAGACGAAAACTTGGAGTAAGCTGATGGAATTTAGCTGGAATTTTTCTGTTTTGTTTTGTTTTGTTTTGGATTTTAATCCTGTTACTGGCAGAGAGACTGTCTGTGGGGTGATTGGATGGTGGGTCAAAGAGGATCTTTAATCCAAATCCATACAAAAATAAATCCTTAAACAAGATACAGAAACCAACCAAAAGAATAGCACCCATAAAAAAAAATACAACAACAACAAAAAGCAAAGGCCTAGACATTAGTAAAGATTACAAGCCATACTAAGAAACAGAAAGTCATGGCCCAGTGTTATGAGGAAACTTAAAAGCAGGAGACACAGAATGTGGAACATCTAATCAAGGATGTCCAAAGAAGTGTCCTAACTCAACTCAATGTGATGAAGGAAGAGATAAAGGATATTAAGAAGACACTGGTGAGCATACAGAAGAAATTGTAAATATAGATAAAAAGATAACAATAATGAAAGCACAATGGAAGACATTGAAAACATACTAAAAGCACACAACATCAGATTTCAACAAGCAGAGGAACGAATTAGCAACAAAGATAAGACACATGAAACCACACAGATAGCAGTACAGGTAGACTAAATATGGAAATATTTCAACAGAAACTCAGGGAATTGAATGGCACCATAAAACATGCAAGCATATGCATTATGTGTGTTCCAGAGAGAAAAGAGAAGGGAAAAAAGGCAGAGAGACTTTTTGAGGTAGTAATGGTTGAGAATTTCCCAACTCTTATGAGGGGCATGGCAGTTCATGTTCAGGAATTATGGCCTACTCCATACAGAAGAAATCCTTGGAGATTGACTCTGTGACACATATAATCAGATTGTCAAACACAAAAGATGCAGAGAGAACTCTAAAAGCAGCAAGAGAAAATAGCCCCATCAGATATAAGGCACTCTGAATAAGATTATCTGATGATTTCTCATCTGAAACCATAGAAGCAAGAAGGCAGTGGTATAATATAGTTAAGTTGCCGAAGGAAAAGAACTACCAGTGGAGAATTCTGTATATAGCAAAATTGTCTTTCAAAAATGAGGGAGAGATCAAAATATTCACACATAAACAGAAAATTGAGAAAATTTGTCAGCAAGAGTCCGGCCCACCAAGAATTATTAAAAGGAGATATTTATGTTGAAAAGAAAAAACAAGACAGAGGCCTGGATGAGAGTGTATAGTGGAAAATTTCTTTTAGTAAGAATAAATAAAAGAGTAAAAAGAGAAACAAAAGTAAAATCAACACACATAAGGCTTAAAAATTATTGAAGTAAGTACTTACTTTACATAATCTCATTGAATATTGATGGATTAAACTCCCAAATTAGGAGACACAGATTGGCAGAATGGATAAGAAAATATGACCCATCTATATACTGTCTATTACAGACTCACCTGAGAATGAGGGACACAAATAGTCTGCAAGTGAAAAGTTGGAAAATGATTTTCCACACAAGCAATCACCAAAAACCATTGAAAAAGAAAGAATGGCATTATACAGTAATAAAAGGGATAATCTACTAAGAATAAAGAACCATCATTAATACTTACGTACCTAATCAGGGAGGTCAAAAATACATGAGGTAAACAGTAGCAAAACTAAGGGGAGAAACACTCTTCCACTATCATAGTGGCAGAATTCAATGCGCCACTATCAACAATAGACAGAATATCTTGACAAAAGATCATTAAAGAAACAGAGAACTTAAATAATATGCTAGAGGAATTACAGGTAATGCACATATACAGAACATTACATCCCCAAATATGAGGCTATACATTCTTTTTGACTGTTCATAGATCATTCTCCAGGAAAGACCAAATATCATAGAACAGGTCTCAACAAATTTAGAAATATTTGAATAATTAAAATCCCTTGCTCTGCCCAAAAAGTGAAGAAGTTGGAAATCAATAAAGGATCAAGAAACAAAACAGTGACAAATACATGGAAACAATCAGTGGGTCAAGGAGGAAATTTCACAAGAAATCAGTAAGTATCTTGATATGAATTAAACTGAGAACACAACATATCAAAATATATGAGATGCAGTGAAAGTTGTGATGAGAGTGAAATTAATAGCCATAAATGCCTACAATAAAAAATAAGAAAGAGCTAAAATCAGACCTAACTGTACACTTGAAGGAAGTAGAAAAAGAACAACAAATAACAGAGATTAGAGGAGAATTAAATGAAATTGAGAGAAAAAAAAAACACTAGAGAGAATTAACAAAGCCAAAAGCTGCTTTTTTAAGACTAATAAAATGGCCAAAAGCTTACCTAAACTAACAAAGAAAGAAAAAGAGGCTGCAAATAATAAAATCAGAAATAGGTGAGGGGACATAACCACAGACCACACAAGAATAAAGAGTGTCATAAAAGGATACTATGAAAAATTGTATGCAAACAAGTTGCAACCTTAGATATAAGGGATGAATTTTGAGAAATACATGAGCAACACACATTGATAAAAGAAGAAATAGAAGAATTCAAAAACCAATAAAAAATTATGAGTTTGAATTAGTCATCAGAAACCTATCCACCAAGAAACGCTCAGTCTCCATAGATGAGTTTTACAATTTATTCTGAAAAGAACTAATAACACCACTGCTCAAACACAGCCAAAAAATTGAATAAGAGAAAATTATCAAAGTCATTCCATGATGTCAACATTGCCTTAAAACCAAAGCCATATTAGGATACTACAAGAAAAGAAAATTACAGAATAATTTTCTAATGAACTTAGATGTAAAAATCCTCAGCAAATTACTTGCATTTTGAATCAAAAAATATCAAAAATTACACACTATGATAACTAGATTTTATCCCAGGAATGTAAAGATGGTTAAACATAAGAAATCCAATCAATGTAATACATCACATTAACAAGAAACATCACATTAACAGATCAAAGGAAAAAAATCATGATCATCTCTATTGATACAGAAAAGGCATTTGATAAAATACAGCATCATTTCTAGATAAAAACACTTCAAAAGAAAGGAATAGAAGGAAACTCCTTCAGCATTATAAAGTGCATGTATGAAAATCCCACATGTAACATCATAGTCAATGGTCAAAGTCTAAAGACTTTCCCTCTAAGATCTGGAAGAAGACAAGGATGACTACTGTCACCAATCATATTCAACATTGTATTAGTAGTTCTTGCTAGAGCACTTAGGTAAGAAAAAGAAATAAAATACATCCAACTTGGAAAGAAAGAAGTAAAAATTTTACAATTTGCAGACTACATATTCCTATATGCAGAAGGCCCTGCAATATCTACAACAAAACTACTAGGGTTGATAAACAAGTTTAGTAATGTGGCAGGATATAAAATCAACACAAAAAATCAGTAACATTTCTTTACATTTAATGGTTCAACTTGGCAATTTAATGAAGAAAAAGAATTCTTTTTACAAGAGTAAATAAAAGAGCCAAATATCTAATAATAAGGTTAACAAGGAATGTAAAGGACTTATACTAAGGAAAATACACAACAATGCTTTAAGAAATCAAAGAGGACCTAAATTAATGGAAGAATATTCCATGTTCATGGATCAGAAGACTAAACATAATTAAGATGTCTATTCTACCCAAATTGATTTACACATTCAATGCAATCACAATAAAAATTCAAACAGCAGTTTCTACAGAAATAGAGTAGCCTATTATCCAATATATTTGGAAGGGAAACCTGACTCAAAGAGCCAAAAAAATTTCATGAAAATGAAAATCCATGTAGGAGGAATCATGCAACCCGACTTTAAAGCATACTAACAGAAATGTGGTAACATGGCCATCGAGTCAGGCAGATAAGGCTCAGATATCACTAAAACTATGGATAAAAAGCAAAAGGCTGCCTTTGAGACTTGCTTTGGGATACAAAAGACCAGTACACTACTTCACAAAACCCAGGACATTGAGGGACAGAGAGATGAAGAAGCCAAGACAACTAATCATGAGCTATTAAACCTCCAGGCCACTGGGATCCTACCCCATTCCTGAGATATTAAGCAAGGGAAAAACTCCTGGTGAATTACATCTAACTGGAAGGAGAGCAGATGTCTTCTTCCTTGCCAGCTGCTTTGGATATATATAGAACAGGAAAGTGATCTGAATCATCTAGGAGGGTACTGAAAATATAAAAAAGCCAAAGAAAAATTATGAGTTGCTTACCCCTGTGGCTGGAAGTGGCAAAATATCCTGCTCTCAGGGAAAATAGTATAGGTGGACCCACTGACTCCAAGCTCCGAACGGAGTGTGAGGGTGAATTGCTAATGAAGAAGAGGGGTCTGGGAGGGTAGAGAGTGATTTCATTTTAGTAAATTTGGTCACCTGGGCCCCACTTGAATATCTGAAAGGACATCAACTTGACAGGAAAAAGGGAGGGGTATTGCCTCAGGCATGCTGTCATGCCCAGCTTCCCAATTAAAGAGAAGAAGTATATCAGAAAGGAGGCAGGACAGATATGCACTTAGTCAACAGAACTCTAGAAAACTACGGGGAATCTAACCTGCCACAGGGAAAGGGGGTGGATAGACTTCTATAAGGCCAACTAACCTAAGGAGACAGGTTAGATCAGTGGAAGAATTGCTGACTTGCATATATGAGGTCCCTGGTTCAATTCCCAGATCTTTTAGAGAATTGATCAGCCAGGTTATCAGGTATTCAGCTGAAAGTTTATGACAGTGAACATATAAATATTCTCTTTAAAATAGCTTTTCTAGTCTCTCTTAATTGCTATTTTTAAAAAGGTTCCTTTTTTCATTTTCCTTATTTTATTCAATAAAACATGGTTGAAATTCGTCAGAAGGCAGGCTAAGGGTGAGTGATTGATGAACACCAGCAGACTGAGAAGATCCTTAAGGGTCTAAGAAGGAAGATTGTTTTTTTGTTTTTATTTTTATTTTTTTTCCTTTCTCCTTTTTTTTTTAAATGAGTTACTGCTGTATTGTTCCTTGTTTGTTGTGTTTCCCCTTCCTTTGTTTCATTGTTTTTTTGTTTTGTTTGTTTTGCTTACCAGTTTTCACTACCTATGCTATTTCTTATCTCTCTTCATCTTTCTATCCTCTGTTTTCTGTTGCTGTTCTTTCATTCCACCTCTTTTTCCCTGGTCTTCAATTTTTCCTGTTTTTGTTTCTCTCTCTTTTTTTCTCTATTTTCTTTCTTTTTTTAATGCTGTTTCTTTCTATCTTTTCTTTTTTACTTTCCTCTCTTCTCATTATTCAGGCCTTTCTGTTCATTTTATATATTTTTCTCTATTCTGTATCTCATTTCATTGTTTCTATTCCACTTTTTAAAATCTTATTCCTCTGTACATCTTCCTCATGTTAATTATTCATTTACCTAGGTCTTGTATTGTTCCTGTCCTAGTTTTTACTATTATTATTACTATTCTTCTTCTTCTCTTCCTATCTCTTTCCTCTTCTCTGGTCCTAATTTTTTAAGGGAGCATATACAAGACCAAGGAAATAGAATAAAAAAACAAAATATGAAAGAGAAACCTAATGATGCACAAAAACAACAACAAAATAAAACCTTAGACTAGAGAGAGAAGCTTATTGGCTGAATAAACATATGAAAATAAACAGATGTGTAGACATAAAGAAAAATTACAAGCCACACTAATAAACATGAAGGCAAACTAAAAACCAAGCGGAGCTGCAGAACATGGAACAAGTAATCACAGATATCCAAACAAATACCTTGAATCAACTTAATGAAGTGAAGGAAGAGATTAAGGATATTAAGTAAACACTGGGAGAACATAGTGAAGAAATCATAAACATATATAAGAAGACAACAGATATGATAGTCAGAAATGGAACAATCCAAGCAATCAAAAATACACTGGAAGCACATAACAGAAGATTTGATCAGGCAGAGGAAAGAATCAGTGATGTTGAAGACAGTACATCTGAAATCAAACAGACAATAGAACAGAAAGATTAAAGATACAAAAAATCCAGCAAGGATTTAAGGATTTGAATGACAACACAAAATGTACAAACATACACATTATAGGACTTTGAGAGGGAGAAGAGGAGGGAAAGGTAACAGAAGAGTGGAAGGACATAATGACTGAAAATTTCCCAACTTTATTGAGTGATATGGACATATATATTCAGGAAGTGCAGCACATTCTAAACAGTATGAATCCTAACAGGCCTACTCCAAGAAACATAATTGTCAAATTGTTCAATGCTCAAGACAGAGAGAATACTGAAAGCAGCAAGAGAAATGAGATCCATCATGTACCAAAGAAATTCAATAATTTTAAGTGCTGGTTTCTGATCTGAAAACATAGAGGCAAGAAAGCAATGGTATGACATAGTTAAGGTGGTAAAAGAAAAACTTCCAATCAAGTATTCTCTTCTCAGCATTCAAAATGAGGAAGAGTTCAAAATATTCACAGATAAACAGAAATGAAGAGAGTATGCTAATAAGAAACTTGTGCTTCAAGAAATACTAAAGGGAGTTCTACAGGTTGAAAGGAAAAAACAGGAGAGAAAGAGTTGTAGGAGAGTTAAGAAAAGCAAAAATATAAAAAGAGAAATAAAAACAATGTATGGCAATATAAACCTAAAATAATATGGCTAATGTAAGTAATTCCTTGAAAATAATAACATTGAATGTTGTTGGAATAAACTCTCCAGTGAAGAGACACAGAGTGGCAAAATGGATAAGTAAATATGACCCATCTACATGCTGTCTACAAGAAACCCACCATAGAACCAGGGATGCAAGGAGGCTGAAAGTGAATGGTTGGATAACAATTTTACAAGTAAACAACACCCAAAAAAGGGCAGGAGTAGCTATACTAACACTGGACAAAATAGACTTTAAATGCAGAACTATTGTAAGAGATACAGAAGGACATTATATATTAATAAAAGTGGTAATCTATCAAGAAGAAAGAATAATCATAAACATTTATACACCTAAACAGGGTGCCTCAAAATACAAGAGGCAAACAATGGAAAAACTAAGTGGAGAAATAGATGTTTCTACAATTTATTTGGGGACTTTAATACACCATTATCACCATTAGAAAGAAAATCTTCATAAAGAAAAATTCAATAAACAAAGAGTTTGAATAATATATTGGAGGATATGGACCTAATAGACATAAAGAGAACATTACACACAAATTGACATTCTTCTCTAATGCATATGAATCATTCTCCAGGACAGACCATATGTTATACCACAGAACAACTCTCAATGAATTCAGAAAGATTGAAATTTTACAAAGAAATTTTTCTGACCACAAAGGAATGAAGCTGGAAAT
>JAQZBX010015726.1:0-18197 GCA_029593785.1 Cabassous unicinctus
TGGTGAGACAGAAAGACTACAATAGAGAGAATGACAGAATTCCAGAAGTTGGAACCTTTAACATTAATAATTAACAGCCCTAATCTCAACTTGAAGGGATCATGTTGTTCCTTTAAATACAATTATTTATTCTTATACTCTTAACACTGAACCAACAAGAGACGGTAAAATTATTTTTCATACTCTATTTAACAAGACCGAAAAGCATACTGCACACACAAGAAAGAATGCCAACAAATATGGCTAATATTTCAAAGGGCTGGTGTTTTGAGTGATGAGATTCAGCTTTTAAAAAATTACCAATATATATGACTTAATCCCTGATGGCATCAGGTTAGTGACATGCTACTATATGTATTATTATATGTGACTTATTTCTTAGAAAGACTGCATAAATTGATGACTTAGATGGCAGCAGAATTCCCTATACCTTTAAGAATCCTTTCTAGTTATCTTTGTTCCTGAAAAAGAGTGCAGCTTTAGAATTAAAGAATGATATTTAGCACAAAGTAAATTGGATTTATTTTCTCCATATACCACAAAAGGTCAAATTCCATCTGTTCATGTTCCCTGCTTTCTAAAATAATTAGTATTTAGAATTCCAAAAGATGTTGACATCCTCTGGGAAATTTAACATTTTGTTTCTTCAACAATTTTTAAATGTCTATTCAGTGAATATTGGCATGACCATGGTAGAGGATGGGATCAACTCATGGCCGGTATCAGCACCATAGTAGTGGATTTAATAAATGGCACACAAATGTTTTATTCAATATGATGTGCTCATTGTTTTAAGGAACAGAAATAAGTGTGCAAGTAAAAACCATATTCCATAACAAAATGCTGTTTCCAATAAGGTATTTCATTATGGGCTGGCTAGTCATAGTAGGTTATAAATTTGCAGGAACAATTTGTATTTTTTTTCCATTTGGAACAATAGTATTTTAATGGAGGCCATAGATATAATGAGAAAAAAATTAAGTGACAGCAAGAAGCTTTTTCCAAGGTAAATAGACATTTTGTTTTTGGAGTGATGTCCCTGAATCCATTTCACTTTGCCAGTGAAACCTGGTACATATTGGTACTTCAATAAAATTACTGGAAGTTAATTTCACATTCTTTGTCACTTAATCATGAATTTCAATCAGTGTCGAAAAATATGTACATAAAATTGGTGTGGAATACCATCAGAAATTTGATACTTTAATAACATACTCCTTTTAATAAGCTAATAAGATGTTAATTTTAATTTTCTTTTTATTTATATATTGTCATACTTACCTGTCCTGAATTTAACTTTATACAGTGATACCTTGTGATAACACTAGGAAGTTATTCAATCATTGCATGCTATTTACAAAAAGAAATCTCCTATGGATTCCTTCTGATTGTTAATCATTCAAAAGATATTGAGTTTTAAGAGTTAGTCACATCACAGTAAATGAAAATAAAAATAGAAGACATGGTCTTGCCTTCAATACATTTCTTTAGTAGTAAAGACAGAAGACAAATGCAAATACATTTATATTAGCATCTTTAAGTAAATCACAAACACTCAAACAACATTAATTCACATCACTACTAAATGTTAGGATAGTTTGGATAATGGGGCCCAAATGAGGTTAGCGGGAGAGCTTCATGTAATAGTGACTCTTTGGTTGTAGAAGAAAAACAGGCTATCTCTACTGACTTAGAATCCACAGGCAGCAAAGTTTATTCATTTTTAAAGAGGATTGTATTTATTAAGCATCATTTATTAAACAGATCTTTTTCTATGCAATAGGTTTAAAAAATTAGTACAGTTAGGTATGTGTATTTTTAAAAAGAAGATAAATAGTTTCATATGACCCACAACAGAAAGGGACATATTTATGTATTAGGGGAGCGAATTAAAAGTGATACCATTGTCATGAAGATATAGTTCAAATCAATTCAGATTACAATTACATTTGTTTTTGTATAACCCTTACAAATGATCATTATCATGGCTAGCCTAAGAACAGTTTTTTTTTAATTAAATTATTATTGTCTCCATTTTATTGGAAGTGAAACTGAGGCTCAGAATACTAAAAAAAAAAAAAAAATTGGAAAGTGACAGAGTCTGAACTCAGATTTTCTGATTCCTGATTTTATTCTATCTCGGCACATATGCCCTGGCCATGAGAAAAATTTGGAAATAAATACAATTTGATCCAGCAATGAAATGAACTTTTAAAAACTAGAGGGCCCAATAGAAATCGATTAGTGAATATAATTAGCCAAGCAGCCAAATAGTTTTTGTCTCCCTTGGGGGTCCCTCATTCTGTCTGATTATTTCAAATTTTGTGATATATCATTGTATGCCACTTTATGTGGTCCCTTTGGTTTTGTTTTGTTTTTTAATTTTTTTGGTAAATGATTGACACTAGATGGCAAAAGAGGCATGACCAAGAGAGTCATGCTGTGCGTTTTTTAAATATATATATATTTTCTACAGAAGTTGTGAACTTAAAAACAATCATACACATGTGTAAAATTCCCATATAACACCCCTTCACCAACACACCACACTGTGGTGGAACATTTGTTTAAGATTATGAAATAATATTATCAGATTATTACCACCAACCATGGTCCATAATGTACATTTGGCAGACTTTTTCCATATCCCCCATTATCAACACAGTACATCTTTGGCATTGATGTAAGAATATTGTGGTATTGCTATTAACCACACTCCATAGGTCACAACAATTGTATTTTTCCCATGCTTCTCCACATTCCCACCTCCCTGCAATAGTGACATACATCCGCTCTAGCTCACGGAAGGACATTCTTGCACCTGTAACATCAACACAATTCTCATCCACCTCTGGGTTCACTGTGTTATTCAGTCCCTAGATTATTCTCTAGTTTTCTTTCAATTGACATGTACATCCCTAAACTACCATTTTCAGCCAGAATACCATTTATAAACCAGCTGATACACACTATAATGTGTTACCATCAACTCTATCCATTTCCGTACTTACACAGTCAGTAACTTCTACATACATTAAGCATCAGTAGTCCTTCTCAGTCCTCCTCTTATCTCCTAATAACCTATACTATAAGTTTTTGGGTTTTTTTAAAAGATTTATTTATTTATTTGTTTATCCCCCCCTTGCTGCTTGTGTTTGCTGTGTCCATTTGCTGTGTGTTTTTTCTGTGTCTGCTTATCTCCCCCTTGCTGTGAAGTCTTGCTGCATCAGCCCACCGCGCCGCGCAGGCTGGCCTGCCCTCACAAGGAGGCCCCAGGAAGCGAACCCGGGGCCTCCCAAATGGTAAACGGGAGCCCTATCAATTGAGCCACACCCACTTCCCTATACTATAAGTTTTAACTTCATATGTTTATTCTTCATGTTTAGTTCATATTAGTGACACTGTACAACATTTGTCCTTTTGTGTCCGTCTCACTTAGCATAACGTCTTCAAGATTCATCCACAGTATCATGTGTCCTAATTTCATTTCTTCTTACTGCAGCATATTATTCCATCATATGTATATACCACATTTTGTTTATCCATTCATTTATTCATGGACACTTTGGTTGTTTCCACCTTTTGTCAATTGTGAATAATGCCACAATGAAAATCAGTGTACAGATGTCTGTTTGCGTTACAGTTTTCAGTTCTGGATATATTTCTGGTAGAGGAGTTGCTGGATCACAATGGCAGTGCTATATTCATCTTTCTGAGGAACCGCCAACTGTCTTCCACAAAGGCTGCACCATTTTACAATCCCACCAACAGTGAAGGAGTGTTCTTATTTCTCCACATCCTTTCCAGTTCCTTTTGTTCTCTGTTTTTTTAGTAATGGCAATTCTATGTGGTGTGAGATGATGTCTCATTGTCGTTTTGATTTGCATTTCCCTAATAGCTAGTGATATGGAACATTTTTTCATGTGCTTTTTTGGCCATTTGTATTTCAACTTTGGAGAAATGTCTACTTAAATATTTTGCCCATGTTTTAATTGGATTGCTTGCCCTTTCGTTGTTAAGTTGTATGATCTCATTATACAGAATGGAAATCATTATCATTATCAGATATGTGTTTTCCAAATATTTTCTCCCATTGAGTGGGCTGTCTTCTTACCTTCTTGATGAAGTCCTTTGAATCACAAAAGTGTTTAAGTTTGCTGAGGTCCCATTTATCCATGTTTTCTTTCATTCCTCGAGCTTTCAGTGTAAGGTTTAAGAATGCACCACCTACCACCAGGACTTGAAGGTGTTTTCCTACATTTTCTTCTAGGAGCTTTCAGGTTCTTGCTTTTACATTTAGGTCTTTAGTCCATTTTTACTTGATTTTTGTTTAAGGTGTGAGAAAGTGGTCTTCCTTCTTTCTTTGGATATGGACATACAGTTCTCCCAGCACCATTTGTTGGATAGACTGTTCTGGCCTAAAGAAGGCTAAATAGCCTTGTGAAAAATTGCGTGACTGTAGGTGTGAGGGTCACTTTCTGAATTCTCAATTCGGTTCCACTGGTCAATCTGTCTGTCCTTATGCCAGTGGTGGATGTAGGATGACCGAATACCTGAAAGTAACTTGTTTCTCTCCCTTTTGCTAGGATACAAAGGAATTATATGTTAATTAGAATGTAATGAGATGCAACCCTCTCTTAGTGCCAAATTCTACTTCTTGTGGTCGAGAATATCCTGTTGAAGCAATGAAGTATGAAAACCAGCTTCAACCTGTTGGCTGGACCTGCTCAGAAGAAGCCCCTTGCTATCTTCACTTCAACTTGCTTAATTAACATAGTAAAATTCCCACCCAGGGTGGAGTTATTGGTGGTGCAATGTATGTACAAGTGTGATTTCCTAAACATACTAATCATACAATTATGTAACTAGCTATGTATGCTCATCCATATGCATAAAAGCTAATGCATAATCAAAGCAAATGCTAAGTAGTAACTTAGGTATTTAAGCAAGAGTAGAACCACAGCATGGGGAGTAAGGTCTGAGTCACTTTAGACTGACCTTGGCTCTGTTTGCAGACATAATAAATGTAAGTTCTCCCCAACACTCATGTTAAAGTGTTTGGTTTTTTTTTTTCTTTACATCTCTGGTTATACCCAAATGACCAGCTTTGGGGTCTAACACCAGTACCATGCTGTTTTTACCACTGTAGCTAAGTAATATGCTTTAAAGTCAGGAAGTGAGAGTCCTCCAACTTCATTCTTTTTTAAGACATTTTTTGCTATTCGGGACCCCTTACACTTTCAAATAAATTTGTTAATTGTGTTTTCCATTTGTTTGAAAAATGCTGGTGGGATTTTTGTTGGGATTGCCTTGAATCTGTATATCAGTCTGGGTAGAATTGACATCTTAATGATATTTAGTCTTCCATTCCATGAGCATGGAAGGTTCTTCCAATTATTTAGGTCTTCTTAAATTTCTTTTAACAATGCATTGTAGTTTTCTTTATACAAATGCTTTTACATCCTCAGTTAAGTTTTTTCCTAAATATTTGATTGTTTTAGTTGCTATTGTAAATGGAATTTTTTCCCCTGACGTCCTCCTCAGATTGCACATTACTAGGGTGTAGAAACACCACTGATTTTTGCTTATTGATCTTGTACCCTGACATTCTACTGAAATTGTTTATTAGCTCTAGCAGCTTTCTTGTGGATTTTTTGAGATTTTCTAGGTATAGGATCATATCATATAGAAATAGCAAAAGTTTTACTTCCTCATTTCTGATTTGGATGATTTAATTTCTTACTCTATCTAGAATATAGAGCACTATGTTGAACAACAGTGGTGACAGTGGGAATCCTTGTCTTGTTCCCAATCTCAACAGGAAAGATTTCAGTCTTTGGCCATTGAGTACAATGTTAGCTGTGAGTTTTTCATCTATGGCCTTTACTATTTTGAGAAAGTTTCCTTCAATTCCTTTATTTTGCAGTATTTATATCAAGAAAGGATGCTGTATTTTGTCACATGCCTTTTCTGCGCCAGTTGATAGGATCATGTGATTTTTCTTCTTTGATTTATTAATGTGGTATATTATGCTTATTGATTTTCTTGTGTTGAACCATCCTTGTATGCCTGGTATAAAACCCATTTGATCATGATGAATAATTCTTTCAGTGTTGTTGGATTAGATTGCCATGTAGTTTGTTGAGGGTTTTTGCATCCATGTTCATTAGGGAAATGGAGCTGTTCTTTTCTTTTTTGTAATATCTTTCTTTATCTGGCTTTTGTATTAACATGATTTTGGCTTAATAGAATGACTTTGGTAGCTTTCCTTCTGTTCAATTTTTTGGAAGAGCAGAGTAAGATTGGTATTAAATCTTCCTTGAATGCTTGGCAGAACTCACCTATGAAGCCATCTGGCCCTAAGCTTTTCATTTTGGGGAGTTGTTTGATGACTGTTTCAATCTCTTTACTTGTGATTGGCTTGTTGAGGTCTTCTGTTTCTTCTAGGGTCAGTGTAGGTTGTTTGTACATTTCTAGGAATTTTTCTATTTTGCCTACATTGTCTAGTTTTTTTGGCATATAGTTGTTCATAGTATCCTCTTATGATCTCTTTTATTTCTGTGGGATCAGTAGAAATGTTCCCATTTTTATTTTTTATTCCATTTATTTGCATCTTCTCTCTCTTTTTCTTTGTCAGTGTAGCTAAGGGTTTGTTAATTTTGTCAATCTTAAAGAACCAACTTTTGGTTTTGTTAATTCTCTCTATTGTTTTTTTGCTGTTGTTGTTCTCAATTTCATTTATTTCTGCTCTGATCTTTGTTATTTTTTTCTTTCTACTTGCTTTGGGATTAGTTTGCTGTTCTTTGTCTAGTTCCTCCAGCTGTATACTTAGGTCATTGATTTCGCTTCTTTCTTCTTTTTTAATGTAAGCATTGAGGGCTATAAATTTCCCACTCAGCATTGCCTTCACTGCATCTCATAGGTTCTGATATGTTGTGTTCTTGTTTTAATTCATCTCAAGATATTTATTAATTTCTCTCAAAATTTCTTCTTTGACCCACTGGCTACTTAAGAGTGTATTGTTTAATCTCCATATATTTGTGAATTTTTCTTTTATCCATCTCTTCTTGATTTCCAACGTTATTCCTTTATGACCAGAGAAAGTGCTTTGTATAATTTCAATCTTGTTGAATTTATTGAGATCTACTTTGTGACCCATCATAAGGTCTATTGTGGAGAAAGACCCATGAGCACTTGAAAAGATTGTATATCCTGCTGTTTGGGGGTGCAGTTTTCTGTAAATATCTATCAGGTTTAGTCCATTTTTTATATTATCCAAGCCCTCAATCAGATCCTCTGCTGAGATTTATACCCAATGCTGAGAGTGGTGTATTGAAGTCTCCAGCTATTATTGTAGAGATATCTGTTTCTACCTTTCAGTTTTTCCAGTGGTTGCCTCATGTATCTTGGGGCATCCTGGTTAGGTACATATACATTTATGATTGTTATTTCTTCCCGGTGAATTGACCCTTTTATTAATACATAATGTTTTTCCTTGTCTCTAATAACAATGTAGCAGTTTGGAATTGTTTATGAATTCTAAAAATAGATATTGGCTTGTGTTTGTAAACTGGTCTGTTCCTCAGGGCATATTAGATTGTATTAAATTCAGAGGTTTCATCTTTGGTTGATTAAATTATCATTAGAGCATTGATTGGGCCACATCAGTAGGGTGTTGAGTCCCAGCCCCCTTGGGCACAACAAAGCAGAGGAGAGAGTTAAAGTTTTGATGCTGGAGTCCTGGGAAGTAAATAAACAGGAGAAGAACACAGAGAAATAGAGACAGCTCCATAGACATAGCAGAGGCCTTGGGAAGAGAGATGAGCCTAATAGCCTACAGCTGCAGCTGAGCCCAGATAGAAATGAGTCCTAGGGAGAGAGACAAAACTTATGCCAGCCTACAGCTGAGATTGGAAGAAGCTGGGCCCACAGAGCTTTAAGAGGAAGAACGGAGGCTAAACCCTTGCAGACATCACCGACCATCTTGCTCCAACACATGGCCAATGACTTTGGGTGAGAAGGTACCTCTTATGGTACCTTGAGTTGGACTCTTTAGGGCCTTGTGACTGTAAGCTTCTACCCCAAATAAATACCCTTTATAAAAGCCAACAGAGTTCTGGTACTTTGCATCAGCACCCCTTTGGCTGACTAATACAAAACAATTTTGCTTTTAAAATCTATTTCATCCAATATAAGTATAGCTACTCCAGCTGTTTTTATTGGTTACTGCATGTGTGGAATAGCTTTTTCTAGCCTTTCATTTTCAATCTATTGGTATCCTTGTCTAAGGTGAGTGTCTAGGAGACAGCACCATTGTCTGGCAGACATGCCTCCATTGTATTTTTAATTTCATTCCCATATATCTGCTATTTTTCTATTTATGCTTTCAAATTCTTCTTTGTGCTCACCCAGTGTCTTCTTAATATCCTTAATTTCTTCAGCCATCTCATTGAATTTATTAAGGAAATTTGTTTGAACATCTATGATTAGTTGTCTCAAATCCTTTATGTCATCTGGAGGCTTATCTTGTTCCTTTAACTGGGCCGTATCTTCCTGTTTATTGGTATGGATTGCAATTTTTTTGTTGGTGTCTTGGCATCTGGCTTACTAGATGTATTTATTCTGGGTGCAGTGTCTCTCTTTAGCTTAGGGCTTTCTTGCCCTTTCTCCATTGCTGATTTGTAGTAGGAGCCAATGATGTAGTTCGTGCTATAAGCTGTGGAGGCTGGAGCTGCCCGTGTTGCCCCAGGGACTGATGAAGCTTTTCCTACCTTTCTCCTTTGCCAAGGGTAGGGACAGAGCCACAGTCATGTGTAATAATCCATGTTGTGCAGACCAAGACCATCTGTAGTTGCCTGGAGAGTCTGATGAAGATTCACACCCCTTCCTCCCCTGCTTGGGGCAAGGATGGAACTGCAGGTATAGGCAGCAATCTATGCCATATGGATCCAAAATGACCACAATTGCCCAGGTAGACTGACATAGCACCACCTCCCTTCCTATAAGGGGTGTGGATGGACCCTCTGGACTACCCAATAATCTACTTTGTGTGGGTCGAATGTGCCTGCACTGAGAGGCTGAAGGAGTATGGTCTCTTCCGCCCTTTAGGGAGTGGGAATGGAACAACTGATATCAAACAGTTCAGTCCATGTAATCTGAAAGTGCCTGCCATTGCCCAGAGAGGTTAAGGAAACACCTGCTTCCTCCTATCCTATTAGAAGGTGGGAGTGGATCCACAGGCACCCAACAGTTCAGTCCCTGTAGGCTGAAAGTACCTTCCATTTCCTGGAGAGGCTAAGGAAACACCTGCCCCCTCTTATCCTACCGGGGAGTCAGGGTGGATCCACAAGTGCCCAAGAGCTCAGTCCATGCAGGCCAAAATTGCCTGCTATTGCCTAGAAAGGCTGAAGAAACACATGCTGTGAGTTTTTACCTTAAAACATATCCCTTTCCTGCTAATGAAAAGACCATTTTCAAAATATGTTCCTAGCTAAAATGAAAAGATGATTTACTATGCATATGAATTTCCATGTGGCATCCTGATATTTCACTGAGAAAAAAATTGAAAACCCTTACCCATAAATATAAATACCTCAGTGGTCCTGTAGTGGTGTGGAATTCTTTTACTACCACAAACCATGCTCAAAAAGAATAGGCTTAACCCTAACCCCACCATGTCCAAGTGCATTTTGTTTTAACATCAGCAAGAACCTGGCAAACTGTCCTTTAAAGAGACACTGTTGTAACTGGGAGGAGTCAGGAAAGAGTAATGAGTTATTGCTGGTCATCTTTTTTACTTAATCACATTAAGAGAGAAAATTGATGGCTGTGTACGAGCTTCACACACAAGTGAACAAGAAGCTTGAAATATAAAATGAAGACTACCAAACCTATCCTATTTTAACATGTATTTTTAATTAATACTTGTCTTAGTTTGCCAGGGCTGCTATAACAGATACTGCAGACTGGTTGACTTAAAAAAATAAAATAGAAGAAATTTATTGGCTCACAGTTTTGGACGCTAGAAGTCCAAAATCAAGGTTTCAGCAGGCCATGCTTTCAGTTTAAAGTCTGTAGTGCTCTGGAGGTTTTTTGCCAGCAATTCATAACTCAGTCTCTGCATCTGACACATGGTAGTCTGTTTCTTTCTGTCTCCTACTCAGTCCTGAGTTTCTCTTCTAGATTTCCTCTCCTTATAAGAACTCTAGTCATATTGGATTAAACTGCTCTCTGATTCAGTTTTGCCTACCTTAACTAATAATATTTTCAAATATCCTATTTACAAATAGGTTCACATCCATAGGACCAGCGGGTAGGACTGAATATGTGTTTGTGGGGGACATGATTCAATGACTAACAATACTACATTACAAAATAAACAATTCAGGACAAATGCTGTAAAAATGCACATAGCAGGTATTCACTGCATTGTCCCAGGTAAACCAGGAGGTTTGGCTCACCATGATCATAAACCAATCACTCTATGACAATGCCCTTGACAAATGGCAAGACCTCAGAAAGAAATTGCTGTATGGTGTGTCTAGAGAGGTCAGGTACAGGGTTCCTTTCTTTGTCAAAAAATCCTGGTAACCACACAGACATGGAAGCAGAGACTTTATTTATTTATTTATTTATTTGGTAACTATCTTACTCCCAAAGTAATTTGTGGTAGCTTTAAAAAATGTATTTTATACATGAGTAGCAAACACTGTAATTTAAATAATCTTTTTTTTTTTCAACATAATCCAAAGGTGCCCTGGATGAGGTAAGAAAAATGGATGGGCTTTTGTTTTCCTCTGAAACTTTTTAATACAGATAGGTTGGTGAATATTTAGAATATTTCTGCATAAGAAAGCTCTTAATTCAGTTGTATTGCTGTATGTGTGAATTGCTTAAAAAGTAGAATTTATAACCCATATAATTTACATCTTGGCCTAATTATCTCTAATAGAAATCTATCATATCCAATACATTGCTTAAATTAAGAAAGATGACTTTTCAACATGTGCGTGCATTTTATTTATTTATTCACTCATATATTCCTTGTTCTACAAAGTAGTCAAGGCAACCACAAGCATGTGTGTAATTTTTATATATTTAATATATAATCAGGTTCTTGGAGCAGGTTGGACATCATTAAAAACAGGTCTATTTCTTTAGTTCTTTATGAAGCACAGTAAGAGAGAGAATGGATACTTATTCAGAATTTGATTTGAAATTGGAAGATAAAGTGTGAATTCTGGCCCATTTATCAAACACCTTCAGTCTTTTACTGAATAGATACTTATTATTAATGTATTCAAAATCATATCAATTCACCCAAACCATATCCAAAATGTTTCTTTGAATGTAAAATTCAGATAGTTCAACTGGTGACATCATGTAAGCATAAATTTGGTAATTTAAACTAATCTTTCTTCCATTAAAAGTGAAATAAAAGCAGAGTCGCAGCCAACATCTACTCTCCAGTTCATTGAACTCACTCAGGACAATTAACAAAATGATGATGATGGACAATGCCCATTCTCCAAAACAAAGAGTATCTACAATTGCAAGCAAGACAATTCCACCCATCTGCCCTATGGGATCTAAGCCCCCTCTCAATTGAAAACAGAGTGGGCATCTGCATCCCAAAACACCCAAGACTGAGGAATGAACAAACATAAGGGGGTAATGAAACTATGGACTAAAGTAGACATTATTTTTCTAGTAATGGAAGAACTTGTAACATTAATATAAAGGCAGTGGTCACCAGAGGTTCTTTGGGGAGGAAGAGGGAAGAATAGGTGTAAAATGGGACATTTTTAGGGCACTGGAATTGTCCTGCATAACATTGCAATGGTGGATACAGGCCATTATACATTTTGTCAAAACCTATAAAATTTTGGGGTGCAAAGTCTAAACCATAATGTAAACTATAGATCATGGTTAATGGCAATGCTTCAACATGTGTTCATCAATTGTAACAAATATATGACACTAATGAAAGATGTTAATGGGGAAAAGTGTGGGAGGGGGATGAGGGGGGTATATGGGGACCCCCTATATTTTTGATGTAACATTTATGTAACCTAAAATGAGATAGATGAAAAAAATGTGAAATAAAAACTTCCACACCAGCTAGAGGCTGCTCCTTTTCCCTAAGCATTATTAGTGAAACTGGTATTTTTATATAATGGAGTAAAGAATTTTTTTTACATTAAAACTAAGCTATTTATAAATGACAAAAATATTTTTTTTAAATTTAAATTTAGATGACATGTCTTTATATGCCTTTGATTTTTATTTTCATTGGGAGTTTGTAATCTCAAAACCCTTCCATTCTTGACATTTCAAGATGGTGATAGCAGAATTATATCTTCAGGAAATGAGGTTGCTTAAAATGTTCAACTGAATTTATCTCATGCCTTTATAGATTATTTTCCCTTCACAAATGTATCAATTTTCAACATTTTCAGACAACCACAGATTTCCTTGTATCCATATTGAGGATCATCCCCTTGTGTTCAGTTGTGTTGTATAATTTCTATTTCTAAAGAGTCATTCTTTTCTTTCTAATAATTATATAATTGTATGAGAGGGAATCTAATAATTACATAAGGGAGAAAACAAACAATTTTAGACATTTTACTTTTAAGAAATATTTTCTAAAATATATACCTTATTTTGTAAAGTTTTATTTTTATTTAGGCATGTATATTTATTTATGTGTAACCAACCAATCGCATATCCATTTAGATTTAAATTTGACCAAAGCATAATTCTATTATTAGAAATTTAAAACAAAATTGTATCATATATATCTCCCTTTGTATCTATCTTCGAGGTAGTCAGTGGATTATAGTTTATATGACATTTGCCTAAGCTCTAAGGGAGCTCCACTGAGTGCTTATTTCTTTCATTTAATTGAGTGGGCATGCAGCCTTTGGAAAGAAATGCATGGGTATCCACAATCCTGGCTCTAATTAGAGAAACTAACAGCTGCATTATTGAAATGCACCTGAGCCACATGTGTAGCCTTGGACAGGAATCATCTTTCTTAAACAATTACAGAATTAATTCCTAACCAAACAATAAACATCTGGCCACCATGAACAAAAGTTTCAAGAAATTACAGTATGGAAGAAATTTTCCAGTATTGGAGCTTGTGTCTGATTATAGTTTCCTCTTGATGTCATGCAGGAGAATAGCATCTGATGCAGACAGCAAAAAAACCAAAACATATTGACAGCTTCATTCATGATTTATTGTTCTAAAAATTAGTGCAAAATTAGGTAATTATTTTTCCTTTCAGAGCAGTTACATAAGAATGAGCTCTATTTAGAGCTTTTCTCACAAACATCATATTTTCTTTGCTGGAAAAAAATATCACCTTATGAGGCAGGCAAAATAATGACCTCCCCAAGGATTTCCATAGCCTAATACCAGGAGCCTTATATGGCAAAAGGGACTTTGCAGATGTGTTTGAATTAAGGACATTTAGATGACAAGATTTTCCTGGATTATCCAGGTGGGTCCGATCTAACCACATGATCCTTAAAATCAGAGAAACTTTTCTGGGTGTGGACTGAGAGAGGGAGATATGACTATGAAAAAGTGGCACTAATCTTAATCCACAAAATTAGGTGTGCAAGGAAAACTACTGTTTTCATTTTCCTTAAAAGGTAAGATGTGAGATCACACACAGGATCATATCAGAATTCCCGAGGTTTAGGAGATGCCAAGAAAAACAAAAGGTGGAACTTCTAATATCTGTTCTATATTGTCATTTCTGGTATCTTTAGAATCCATCACACATGGATATGCCTTTGTGATTTGTGTGTGTGGTTCCCTGAACTCTTTCCAGAGATAGCTAGTGGTGTGCTGAACTCAGCTGCTTCCAATTTGCTATGACTGTGCAGAATTCTTTCCAACTCTTCAGTTTAGTAACTTGAAACTGTCCTTGGGGAGACTATGTACATCACAAAATTGACAAAAACTACAGGTCAAATTCCCCCATCCCACACCTAGATGTGGTTGTTAAGCATTTATCAGCATACCACTGAAGGAAGCTGGTATGCAACCTTCCTCAGTACAGCATGCGGCTACTCCTTTCTAAAGACTCACTTGAAAAGTGTCCTAGAATAGAGTGATTCATGGTCAGGGTGAACCACACCTCCTGGTTTGCCTGGAACAATCCCAGTGGAAAACTGTCTGCCAGACTCCTGTTCCGTTTTCAGTCGAATCTGAACTGAAGTATGAATTACAAGTAAATACAATTATTACATTAAATAAAATAAGATGATTTTGGTAGAGCTTCAATTTTATGACCAGGCTATGCCAATGATTTTGCCTAGTGGTATGTGAAATGCATAAGATGTCATCAAGATTCTCTCTTAACATATGATAAATTAAAAAGATAACCTGTAATACCCATTGCTCTTTATCTGACCCTTCCACATTCACAAAATTTATACTTCCCTCTCAATGTCAGTATGTCAAGTGCTTGTCAATGGTAAAATGAAATTTACTCACAAATGAGCAGGTTTAGGTTCAGCTAACTTTCTCTGGGTATGGGTAGATTTCCACACTGCTGCCCCTGCTAGACACCAGTGTATCAGCTAGTGATGCTGCAACCCATTCTTTCATCTGCAAAACGGACAGTAAACACGATTTGTGTACATTTGTACTGTATTTGCATTGTATTTGAAATATATGCTGAAAATAGGGGCTGATTAACACCATCAAAGAATGTATAAAAAGTAGTATGAATGTTTGTCATTTACTGCCTATTGTAAATATACTATTTATTTTATCATTTGGTAATGCATATTTTGTCTGTTTTATTCATTTGTTTATTCATTTTTGCAATAAACCCTTCTGGCAGAAATGAGCTTGAAACACCAAAGAGCTGTTATCTGGTGCACATATAAAAATTGAAGGAATGGCTGTTGCTGACATGACTATTAACAAAAGCTTTGGATGGAAAATCATTTAACTCAAATTTGAAAATGTCAAAAACAATTTGAAATTTGTTTTCATTCATTTCATGGAATCATAGTAAAGCTTTCAAATTTCATTTAGTCAAAGGTTAAAATATTATATTGTATGTTATTGTAAATTCATTTACAAAGCTCAAAATTGAAGATTCAGGTAAAGTTGTTATTATATGAAATTAAATTTTGGGTGAACATTGCTTATTGGGAGAAAAATCTTCTTAGTAAATAAAGGAACCTAGAGAGCAGAAATAATCCCAGAAGGGGTAACTTGCTTTTTCTCTCTCTGCTGCCCAACATCCATAATATTTTAGAATTACTAGAACATTTGAACAACTTCTTTGAAATTCACTATAATTGTCCTACAATGACGTTAAATGTGCTTACAAGGGAGTCTTCTAAATTTTAGTTGTATTTTCTTCAAAATTAGTTAGTAAACCTTACTCAGATTATTCAATGAATGGACCACCAAAAATCTTCAACTTGAAGCACTTAGCAGACTGAAATTATTAAATGAAAGCTTGAAAACAGGAAGACATTGAAAGGCATCCCAACAAAAGCAAGGGAGGAATTAAACATGTAAAAGATGAGAATTCAAAGTAGAAGATTTAATTCTGAAAATTCTATTTTTGTGACTCAGAATCTATCAATTCACAAAAATGATTTTTTGATGGGGCTTCAATTTTTAATTGGAAAGTTTACATGCTAAACCAAAATGGAATATAATTGAGAATGCCTGAGATAGTGTTTTGCGAATTTGACAAAACTTTTAGATGGATTATAAATTGTGAAAATTTAATTTGACAAGTGTTATCATTTTAAAAATATATTTGGAAAAAAGAGCTTTTGATTGGAGGCAAAAAAGAGAAAATACTAGTGAAAATATTTAGACCGAAATAATGCAAATTTCAATATGAACAGAATTAGAATTGAAAATAGTCTCCATTTAACAGAATGTTCTATGAGCTTTCATATACCTTGGTACCTGTAGAAAGAGTATTTCCTCAATTAGTCATATCATGATATTTAGAGAAGTCTTTTAAAGGTATTGTATTAGTCAGCCAAAGGGGTGCTGATGCAAAATACCAGAAATTTGTTGGCTTTTATAAAGGGTATTTATTTGGGATGAAAGCTTACAATTACCAGGCCATAAAGCACAAGTTACTTCCCTCACCAAAGTGTGTTTGCCATGTGAAGGAGCAAGATGGCTGCCAAAGTTCAGCCTTCCTCTTCCTCTTAAGTCTCCATGGTCCCATCTTTTTCCAATATCAGCTGTAGGCTGGGATAAGTCTCATTTCTCCTGGGCCTCAGTTCTCTCTGGGCTCAGCTGCTCTCCTCTCTCCACAAGGTCAGCTGTAAACTCTCAGGCGAATGGCTGGTATCTCTTCCCAGGGCCTCTGCCATGTCTAATGGAACATTCTCTCTTTCCTCACATAACTGCTTTTCCTGCATGTTTGCTTCCTGGGCTTCAGGATCAAAACTCTAAGTCTCTTCTCTGCCATGTAGTTTTCTCTGTGAGTTCCTGCCCACCAAGGGGGTGGAGACTCATCGTCCTACTGACGTGGCCCAATCAAAGCCCTAATCATAATTTAATCATGCCCAGGTACAGACCACTTTACCAACATAATCCAGTATCTATTTTTGGAATTCATAAACAATGCCAACCTACCACAGGTATCAAAACTGTCTAATTTATGAACAATAAAGTGTGAGGCTAAAGATTACTATCGTGAATTTTAATTAAATAATCAAAAACACTAGGGCAATAAAAAATGCATTTTCAGAAAAATACCAAAAACATAGAATTAGAGACAAAAATAGATCAAAGTATTTGATTATACACCAAGAAAAACTTTTCTGCTTATTTTCTTTTTAATGTTCAGGTAATGCAAAGCAGGAATTTTTAGCTATTGACTTTAATATACATGGCATATGTTATTTTTTAGAAAAACTGTTATGTATGAAAACTTTATCTTGAATAATAATATTTCACGCTTCAACCAATATTATTTATAATATTTTATAAATGCAATTAATTAATCCATTAGTGTTTCAGTTTCCTAGGCTGCTCAAGCAAATTACCATGTGTTTTGTTAATGGAATTTATTAGGTTAAAAGTTTGTAGTTCTGAGGCTGTGAAAGTGTCCAGATCAAGGCATCATCAGAGATGCTTTCTCACTGAGCTGTAGCTGTGTGTGATCAGGCACATGACAGGGTCCATTCGTCTCTACCCTCTCCTCGAGGCCTCATTGCTTTCAACCTTGGGCTGCTCCATCTGTGGCTTTTCTCTCTCCAGAGTTCATTGATTTCAATTTCTGGAGGCTTTTCTCTGTCTCTGTGACTTTTTTCTGTGTCTGCAGCTTTTTATTGCTCCATTTGTAAAGGACTCCAGTGAGAGTATTAACCCACCCTGAGTCATGTCCTAATGAAATGATCTAATCAGAATGTCCCATCTACAATAGGTTTACATGAGAGGAATGGATTAGCTTTAAGAACAGTACTTTCTGGGATCCACCCAGCTTCAAACTGTCACACCATGCAATGGGTTGTCTTAAACAATAGGGATTGCTAGCTTACAGTTTTGTGGCTAAAAGAAAGTCCAAGTCAAGGCATCATCAAGGCAATGCTTTCTTCCTGGAGACTGGCCTTCTGGGGCTGGTTGTTGGCAATCATGGCTCCTCTGTCACAATGCAATGCTCATGGTGGCATCACCTGGTCTCTCCTTTCTTTTTCAGGTTCTGTCGATGTCCAGGTTTTTGCCTTCTCTGGCTTTCTCTCTGTCTGTCTGAATTCCACTATCTATAAAGGACTCTAGTAAGAGGACCATACTGTAACTGAAGTAACCTCAGCAAAAGTTCCTACTTACAATGGGTTCACACCTACAGGAATGTGTTAGATTTAAGAACATATTTTTCTGGGATACAAAACTCCAAACCACCACAATAAGTAAATATCTCAAAACACAAATTAATTGTAAATAATTTTTGTACCAGTTTTCACTCTTAAAATGTCTTAGTTTGGATGGCAATATCACCCTATGATGGGTTCTTAACATTGATTACCCTCTAGTCCAAGGTAATCTCCTCACCATCCTTCAATAATCTCAAAGGTACCTAAGAAGCTCCCCTCCTTTCCTCTTGGAGACAGACCCATCAACTACCACCCATTCAGGTCACTGGGCTATAGCTCTCCAGTGAGGTTTGATTTCAGAAAATGGTGGAA
>JAQZBX010015726.1:18297-37353 GCA_029593785.1 Cabassous unicinctus
AAAATATATTTTAAAATATATATACGAAAGAAAAAATAGATAAATGGGACCTCCTCAAAATTAAAAACTTTTGCACCTCAGAGGAGTTTGTCAAGAAAGTGAAAAGGCAGCCTACTTAATGGGAGAAAATATTTGGTAACCATGTATCTGATAGGGGCCTAATATCCAGCATATATTTCTTTTTTTTTTTTTTTGATGGTTTACAGTATATTTACGATTTAGACTGTACAGTTTAATAATTTTTGATGATATTTATGATGTCCTGTGTCCATTACTGTAAGTCCCCCTCTGCCTTCTTGAGGTGCTTGGGGGTTGCCTGAACTGGAATCATAATTCTTATCTAAAATATTCTATTTTCAATTAGTGGTCTTTCCCCTGATTTTTTTCAGTAATAATTATTTGCATAATATTTAATTTTAAACAGAAGCTTAATAAGAGAAAGGGATTATGTAGTCCTAGCAGAATGGCAGACCTGATGTGAGTAACTGCAACAAATGTTTGTTTCAAAGAAGTGCTTTGCCTATTTATGATAGAGTGATCAGGATTGCCTTTGTTAGAATGCACACATACTCAAACTGATTGACAATCAGACCTTGTAGGTAGGAATGTACCCTGTCTGCATAAGATCACTACAAAATTCATCAGCAGCATTCTGTTTGTTCCTATATTACAGCAGATCTTTTGTGTTGTAAAGCTGTGTCTATGTCTTTCTCTTCCACTAGACCCTGAACCATTCAACAATTCAGATCTTATCTTACTAATGTCTATATCCCCAGGGCCTAGTTTTGTCTGGGCATGAAATAGATGCTCAATGAGTAACTGCTGAATGAAGGAATCAAGAATTCAATCATGTCTACAAATTCTCCTATCACAAATACTACAAATGTTTGAAGAATATAATGAATTATTTTCATCATTCTTACATGGTCTGTTGTAAGTCATCTGACATGGGGAAGCCTCTCTTTTGTCTCATTATTATCATCTCAGCATTTCCAAGCAGTGTTTATGCAACTTTTACCCATTTTTAAAATGATCAGGACCTACTTCATAAGAATCAAACATTTCTTTAGTAATTTTCCTTCACTTGCAGTAACACTATAACCCAAACCACAATGTGATTCAAAGACAAAAGATTTGTGAAAAGAAAAATATTTAAATTTCAAAACTGTAAGATGCTTTAGAGCTTAATCAATCACCTAGGAGAATCCCCTCATTTAACAAATGGAATTATTCTTACCTGGGAAAGTTTAGGCCATTCGAGTTCACATCATTGGTTAGTGGTGAGGCCAAAAAGATAATCAAGCTCCTGAAATTTTGTTCTAACAATGATGTCATAAGTTCACTGAAGTTGGCAAAAAAGAAACAAAGAGAAAGAGAATTAAAAGGCGATAGAGAATAAATTAGAGTATATAAGTGCATAAAAAAAGAAATCTACCTTTTGCAACAGATTTACTTTTCAACTTATAAGTGCAAACTCCTTTTAAAATTAATTTACATTGCATTTTGAAATAATAGCATCTTAGATCAGCTTCCCCAGGAAAATACTTTGAGATTTGCATGCAAAAAATATATTGAAGAGTGCACTCAGAACAACCCCAGGTGTCTGAAGGCAGAAGGAGACATTGAACTGTCGTGCAATTGCCATGAAGACTCAGCCAATCCATTGGGAGCTATAGAGCTTGGCTGGCCCTTTAGAATTGTCTCCAGTTAAGGCAAGGTGCTAGACTTTGTACTCCCATCTCAGCCTCTCAGTGGACTCAAGCTGAGGACAATTCTTGGGAAGACTTTCATTTGTGAATCATTAGCAGATAATTTATTGGCAGCTGGAGTAATAAATGTCTCAGTTGTGAAAAAGAATCTAAGCAATGTATGATAGTTTTTGCTGTTGTCCACTCATTGTGCCACTTAAATCCACTTGCCTTAGATAATAAATTCATCTTATCTTGGATTCAAGTTTGTCTCTTTCTCTAGGAAAATTTTTAATAGGAAAGTTAGTGGAAGGAACTATAGCTCATGCGGCTGTAGCTATTTGGGGGCCACAACTGATGTTCATTATTTCCTTCCTCCACTACCCATTCTAGATTCATTTCTGTTGATAAGAGTGGCTTACTTGGTGGGATGGATTGAATCATGTCCCATAAAATATGATAAAGTCCTAACACCCAGTACATTATTTAGAAGTACAGACATTGCTGATGGAATTAAACTAAGATGAGATCATACTGAAGTAAGGTAGACCCTAAATTCAATGCTGGAATCTTTGCAAGAAGACTATGTGAAGATGAAAGCAGAAATTAGAGTAATGCTGCCACAAGCCAAAGAGTGCAAAGGAATTTCTAGTAAACATCAGAAGCTAGAACAAGCAAGGAAAGATTCTACCCAATGGGATTCAGATAGAGCATGGCTTTGAAGATACCTTGATATCAGACGTCCAGGCTCCAGAACTGTGATACAATAGAGTTCTGTTGTTTTTAGCCATCCAGTTTGTAGTACTTTGTTATGGCAGCCCTAGGAAACTAATACACTTGGTGACTTACACCATCATCCATGATGGGAAAAAAGTCCCTACTCATATACCCTACTCAGTCAGTGGCTGATGCAGTTGCCCAATTACTCTCAAAATACCAAGAGATGGTCCATTGTGTCATTTGAGTGAAGCATATCCTTCCCTACTGCACCAATGTCTAGCACCATTTCTACCTCCTCCTTATGATGCACATTAATTTCCCTTCAAAGATAGTGACTCTTTCCATGCCTGCTAGTCGCTCAGCAAAAGAAGCCCAAAGCAACCAGGTGGCAACAATAGCTTAAAGTTTAATTGGACATGTGTCTTCTAGTGGAATGATTCCCCCTTTGAAATTAGGACCTCTAGACCCATAGAGTCAAAAGTTGCAGGGATGAGAAACACTCATTTCCAAAATGGATTACTATATGGGGCCATTCCTTCCACCCCTTGATTCTCAAATGCATGAACCAAACACCGTATAATGTTTGCTGATTTAGATTATATACTGCATTTTGGAACATGGAACCCCAATAATACAGGATATCATCTGTAACCTGATTCCTCAGATATACCTTCAAATGGCTGTTCCATTGCTCAGTCACGCTCCAAAAATGAGTGGTACAGTTTATGTTAAGACTGATGGAACCCACAGTCATATGCTCATATTCACCCTCTGTGTGCTCTAAAGTGAGTCCTGGGATCCAAAGCAATGTTAAGCAGAATTCTGTGCTAGTAAAACAAATAATCTATAAACCCTTGGATAGTGGAGCTGTATAAGGCGCTGTAGACAATAAATCCACATATATGGAGTATATGTTGAAATGTCAATTTGAATTGCTGCCCTTTTTATAGTACTAGGGGTCCAATGGAATCATCCTGCCATCAAATAGTTTGTTGGCCTCCTTCAGGGATGCTATCTTGTTAGGGGCTCAGCATTGTTCTCTGTTTCTAACACATTGGACATTCAGTAGCAGCAGTAGCTAAATCAGCATTAGTGAATGGGAGTCTATGCTGTTGAGCCAATGCCTGGTATTCATCCCTGCCACCCATGGCTGTTCAATTTATGCTCTCAGTTGGACAAAACTGTGTGCTGATGACAGAATCTGGCTGGCATCAATTGAAGAAGTCATCATGTATACTTGAGTGTTTTGTTCCTTTTTTATGATTAGTGCGCTATGGAGGGAATGATCATGCATTACAGACATTTTTATATTTCATACCCACTCTCAATCCCATCCACATGCTTCTCCAGGAATCTTTTGTCCCAATCCTCAAATCTTTCTCCTTCTAGGTCTCTGATTAACCTTCTGATTCATCCACCACCGCCTAATAGTCCACATATATTCTAAATGTGGGCCACTTTTCTTCCCACATAAAGGTGCACACCTTAAAGTTCTAACCGTTGGGAGGATTTCTCCTCACTTCTGTCTTTAAGGTCCACTCCTGAGTTGGTCTGTAGAACAGCACATCTATTTTTTCCTTGCATTCCAAGTGATCCCATCTATGACTTCAGCTCAGCCTCCATCAGTTATTATAGTTAACTCCCCCATGCAGCCATAAGTGTGTGCTAAGTGAGATATGGTGATGCAAAAACAATTGATGATGTGGTGTCTGAGCTAATGCTTGTGTCATCTGACTCTGCTCATGCTGATGATAGTATGATGAATTACCACTGGGCCTGATCAATCTTATGACTTGATGAGTTTGGCAGAACCTAGCTCATGATGAGCAATTTTAGATCCATGTTTACTTGGTGTCCATTTATGTGTTCTGTCTCTATAAAATCACACTAGCATGCTGTTGGGGATTGAATAATTTCTCCCACAGAAGGCATGTTCAGGTTCCAACTCCTGGTCCTGTGGCTGTGAACCTATTTGTAAAGAGGACCTTTGAAACTGTTATTAGTTAAGTTGTGCCCAAAATGAATGAGGGTGGGCCTTAATCCAATATGGCTGACATCTTTATAAGAAAAGGTAATTGGATATGGAAGAGGAAGCCACAGGGGGTGGCCAGAAGCTGGAAGGCAACAGAACCAGGAAGACATATGTCATGTGCCAGAAAAGCCAAGGGCTGAGGATCACCATCAGCCAGCCCCAGAATGCCACAGTCTTAGCAGAAAAATATACCCTTGATGACGCTTCAATTTTGGACTCTTTCTAGCTTCAAATCCAATAATGAGCTAATAAACACCCATTGTTTAAGCCAACCCATTATATAGACTTTGTTTTAGCAGCCAGGAAAATAAAACACAGGCCATGGCTGTTTATCTAATTGAACATAATTCTCTGTTCCAGATGACGTGGTCTTGCTCCAGAACACTGAAAGGTCCACATTGCAGTTCTCCATTTGGGTGACTTTTCCCACCACAGATATCTCTATTACCATTGAATTCTGTGTCATCTCCAATCAAAGGTCAATGTATGATAACCTGGACCCACTGAATTATTCTTTCCTGTTCTGCGTTCATCTAAAAGCTTTTTAGACTTCTTTGTCACTTGTTTACCAGAAATCACACCACCTTCTTAGCAGAGTCCTATACTGAAGGATGATCTGGCATACCTCAGACTACTGAACCCCTACAGATTTCACTAATGTAGCATGTCCCTTGATCTTCATTGATTTCATTTTCCACTCTCTGGACTATGACGTATGTATTTATAGTTCATCTTGTGTAATGAACTGGATGCCTCATCCAGTCCACAAAGCCATTGAAATAGCAGACCAATGTGATAGACTATGGATTGTCTAAATAGTCCAGTTCCTTTCGGACTACATTTATGATATAGGGCAGTAAAATTAACGTAGCCCTGGAATAAGATTGTAAATGTGTATTTTTCTTTATCACAAGTGAATGTCAAGTTCTTCTGCTTCATTAGAGCAGTGGCTGCTTATCATGTCCCTCAGGCCATGTTATAGAGTGCCAGAACTAAGGTGAAGTGAGTAATATGGTTGCCTCAGACACAAAATATATGGCAACACCAAAAACTCAGTAATCAAGATAAGTAATATTTAGTGCAATATTTTTAAAAATCCGAATTAGTGCAAAAATCCAAATATCAACTATCAAATTTTTTAATAAAGGCAAGATCAGTATTATTGATTTTTCCTTCCATCTCAGGCTCCAATATGCTGGGCATAGCACCATTTCTGATTCTGTTTTTATTTAAAATCTTATTACATTTGGCACAGCTCCTTCACTTGGGACTATAACTTAGTCGAGTTTTGTTAATTCACTGCCATCCTTCAGCACCTTTCTGTTTGTTTTTGTAGGCAACAGACTGGTGAATTAAATGAAGATATCATGAGGACCACCATTCCTTCATCTTTTATGACTTTAAGTAAAGTTTATGCAAAATTGATTTACTATCTTGGCAAGTGTTAGGAACATGTTCAGGGACTTCTATTTGGCATTATCCTTTCCAATGGCTCTTATTTCATAGACCAGTGGAATTAAATTCAGTCTTTGCATTATAAGTATACATTTGGTGACTGGTGAAATATCTGTTAGGTGGGTCCATGTTATGTACTCAGTGTACCCAGTACTCCATTTATTTTCTGGTTCCCACTCTAACAGGGTGACCAGAGTGATGCTTCAGGTACTTGTGTATTAATATCAACTCAAAACCTGCATCCTATTGTTCTCCAAATGTCTGGCTATACTCTTTCCCATGCTATGTAGTTATCCAAGCAAATGCATGTAGGTCCATTTGGGAATCTTAGCAGCACAATACATTTGCTAAGATTTTGCAAGTTCCTTCCTCTGGGGGATCTGGCCGTTTCTCCAGTCAGTGGATTCTGGAACTGAAAATTGGCTCATATCAGAAAACTGGGCAAGAGACTGTGACATTGTTTTAAGACAGCAGCCCTCAGCCTCCTGATCATCCATCCTTGACTTCCTTGGAATTTTATAAATTGAACAATATCCTTGTCAGCTATCTATCTATGTTTCCTGCCATGTTCTATTAAACATCTTCATATTTCTATATATTTCAGGCTGCATTGCCATCCATTATTTCAGGATTCTATATTTCCCATTGTTATCGGGGATGCTTCAGGTCTCCAGGTGTCAATGTCAGCTGGATCCTTTTCCCAATAATATGTAACAGCATCTTCTACCATAAGTCCTGGTTTTCAGAGGACAGTCAACAGTGAGTTTCACAATAATGTGGATGCCCCTCTCACTTTAGCTGGTGAGTTTACAGACCTTAGGCACTTTATGACTCTAATAGGCTGAGTTTTTTAGGTTTTTGATCCCTTCTCCCACCATTTGCTATGGTGGTTTTGGTATTTGTATCTCACTTGGTGAGAGCCATCACTTTCTTTCAGGTTCCAAGAGCCCATCCAGCAGTGAGTTAGCATTATCTTCAGATATCTTTGCCAGGGAGCACTACCTGTATCATGGAAGGGTGATTGCCATTGGCCCAGCACCCTCAGGATCCAGTTCCATGCATCCCCTTTGGCTCTTCCTAGGACTTGTTGGTTAAGTCCTGTGGCTCCTGTGTTTTCTAGTCCCTTTTCTCATTTAGCAGGCCCAACAGATAACTGGTTAGGTTATATTGTAACTTCACCCTTGCTATTTGTCTGTTGACCCAGGAATTGAGGTAGGGATAAATCATGAAGGGGTAGGATCTATATTGTATTGCAAAGTAGAGGGCTGCACTATATTCAAGCAAGAGGGAAGATTAAATTTAATAAAGAAGGAGTGGATCACTTCTAAAGTCACAGGCAATACAGAAGAATCTAAAAAGTTTTCTAAGTGCACTGGCCCAGATTTCCTCATCTCAAGACTTGGGAACCCAATCTTTCTGAATCAGAACACAGACCTTGGCATAGCAGATTGGCTAAAGCTGAGAAATCAGTCTTCTCTGGAGCTCTGCTACTTTTATAATTAAGTTCTAGGCCTGATTTTCAGTTTCTTATATCTGGCTATAGAAGGTGAGAGTTTCTTTATATTCATCCCAGGAGGTCCTCTGATTTTCATACTTCACACTAAATGGGTGCTTAATCATCTAAGCCCTTCATTGTCTCTCTCTAGTAAATTGATGGCATTCTACTTGCATTCCACTGTCCTATAATTACTACTTTTCCAGCAGTGCATTCTTTTTTGCTGGTATGTCCCATTCCCTTCCTAGATTCACCACTGGTGGAAATTTTAACAATTGCACTGAGACATTATACAACGAAATATCAGCAATCCATCTACCATCAGCAATGGGGTGCTGACAGGTGATCAAGCTCCTAAATCTCTTCCTAGAATCTGTTTTCTTAAACCACCCAACTTCTGGTACCAACTGGCTTACATCAGGTTTCCTGTGGAGCAGGATCTCAGATAGAGATTTGAATTCAGGAAGTTAATTGTGCTTGGGATCAATACATGTAGAATAAGGAGGTAAGCTGGAATGGACAGAGGAAGAAACCAAATTGCAATGCTGTTGTAACAAAAGATTCAGCCAATCCCCTGGAGACCTCTGAGGCTGTGATGGTCTTTCCTAACTGCCCCTACACACATGAGTACCAAGCATATGATTCCCAAAATGAATCAATTTTTAAATATAAGCTGCTCCAGGAAAGAGCACATAACCATGGGTGAGGCAACTTCTTTGACTGAGAGCAATTTCTGGTGAGAGAATCTGCTATGAACAGTCTGCAGGTAACTCTTCTCACAGTTGGGAAAAATGTTCTCTGAAGGGGGATGTGGGTGACACACTACATACAGTATTCCACCAGAAATAATTTAGTAGAAACTTTTTTAAGTGATAATTTCTTAATTTTTTATTTCTGTCCCTCTATCTCCATGTGCTTAATTTGCTTAAAGGGTGATATAACTATCCTAAACTGCTTTTTTTTAAAGAATGTAAAATAAGACCAAAATGAAATCATTTTTAATTTATAATAAAGCCCCTCTAAGTTAGGGAATAAAAGGCTTCCTGTCCTATAATAATAATGTTCTTTAAAATTCCTATATGTTTTCCAGGAGTAAAGAACCAAAAACTAGAGTTCTACTCAAAATGTTAGCATGAAATCTACAATGAAGAGATGTGTATCTCGGTGTCCTTTTTGTTAATCAGCATGTTTTACTTATATACCCTAACACAGAGGCATTCAGAATTGGAAAATCCCACTCCTTATTAGGATTTTAAAATATATTTGTACAGAGCATAATAACTATATAAATAGACTAACAGATTGATTGTTTTTTTCCTAAACACCTCCTCTTTCTATGAAAACATTTTCTAGGATTAACACCAGTATAACCCTAAGCCTTTAGAGAAGACCCTAAGGACTAAGGAAAGCTAAATAGTAAGGTGGGAAAAGGAAAAGTACAGGTTTCTCATTCTGAATCTTAAGTTTTCTTAATTCTAAGGTAAAAATATAAGAGTATATATGGATTCAGGATACTACGTTCCCTACCTTATACTAAACCCATTCTCACATGACTTTTTTAATTTCATGTAATCATATTGATTTGTCTCTAGTATATCCTTATTATTTGCTGCTTTCTTAAGTGTCCAGAGACTCTCTGAGACTAAGAAAGAATGTTGTCTTTGTTGCAAAGTTTCGTCTAAGCCTCTCAAGAAGAATGCATCCATTTCCAGCCCTCTTATTTGAACCAGAGAAATCCAAACCCTTTAAAAAGGGCCAGAGAGGAATACACACAATGCCAACATCTCCATTTTAAAACTCCATTCTACCTACTTCCTTCATCCCCATTCAAACTTCCTTATCCTCTTCTAGTTTAAAACAAAAGCTTCTATATATATATATCAATAAATTCAAAATAATAATGAAGGAGGAGAAAGAATGTCCAAGAAACAGTGGGAAAATCTGGGGGAGGTAGAGCTTACTATCTATTTTGCTCCTCTAACAAGGGTTAATGGAAGAAAGTTCTCAGACCCTTTATTTATTAAAAAGATCCCTCTGATGGAAAAGAAGATAAATGAAGGCATTCATAATAATCATGACAAGATTGACCTAAACTCAGTCCTGCCTGGGAAATAACCAATGCTCCCCCAAATCTGAGACTTCCCAGTCCCAGTTCCCCACATTCAGCAGGAATGAAGAAGCAGGGGACCCAATTCCTTGGAAGCAGGAGTATCACATAAACAAACTACTCTCCCTCACTCCAAACCCAGACAGCAGAGTAAGTCAAACTCTCCCACAGTGTCACTAAGGTTGAGGATTCAGGCCATAGTGCTTTTGAGGGGTAGGTGCTCCTCCTCCCCTCCCCCTGCTTCAGGACAAGTGCTCTCTTCTGACACCTGAGATTGGGATGGCAGGAAGACCTTGGTCCATAAGAGGGTCAGAAAGCATAGCTACACTCAGACTTACAGTTCCAGTTTCTCCACATGATGTCTTTTGCTGTAGCAAATTTCAATGTTATGGTGGCTAAAGATTAGTTGGTGAGGTATTAGGGTAGCTGGTTCTTGATATCTATGTTGAAGATTTAGAAAGAATTCTCAGATAAGTAACTAGCAACCTATTGTATTGAGGAATAACTAAACATTAGAAAGGAAGGCCAATGAAATTCTGAATTGTTCAGTAATTGGAAATATAGGGAAATAAGCTTTCATTTCAGTTTTTATTTTTAGGCTGCAAGAGGAGGAACAAGGTTGTATGAGGATTGGGGAGGTGAGACATAAGTAGAATGGAGAATGTTATCAACCAGGAATTGATTTTTAAAAACAGCCCCTGATAAGGAATACTTTCAGAAGAATTGCTCTAGCACCAAGAACTTGGTGTTTGTGTGTAGCTGATGCTTTCTGCACCAGTGACTAAGCTGCAGTAATAAAGCTTGCCAGAGCTGTCAGACTTTGCTAATACAGTTTTTTACCAACCCACAACCTTCCAAGGTCATATATAACACAAAGGGACTTTTCTTGAATATCCACTAGTTGGAGTAGAGAGCCCTCTTTATCTACGTTAAAGCCCCTTGAACTAGGCCAGTGCTTACTGTCATCTCCACTATATAAGAAAGTAAGTTCTCAGGACAAATGTTATATGACAAGAACAGCACAAAAACAAAAAAAGAGCATTACAGTCAGTGGTGTATTGGTAAACCAGTTTCTCAGGTAAGGGAAGAGACCTAATTTGTAGCATTTGCCAATGTCCATGCTGTAAATCCTTACACCATGGCCTATAGTAAGTTATCAATGTTTTAATGACCAACATGGAAAAGTCTTGAATATTTAATAATCAGCTCCTGGAAATCAGTACAAGTCAGTTTTGACACAACACTAGAATAATCTTACTGACAATAAAAGAGGCAGAATGCAGAGACATTTATCTTGGTCAAACCAGGCAAAGTATATTCACCCTTTCTCTTAGGAAATAAAATAGGAAAATGATACTGTTTTAGCTTGCTAAGCTGCTCAAAGCAAATACCATAAAATGGAATGGCTTTTGACAATGGGAATTTATTATCTTACTAGCTGACAGTTTTGAGGCTGAGTTAAATGTTCAAATCATGGCATCCTCAAGCAATGATTTCTTCCTGAAGCCTGGCTACCTGAATTCCTGGATTCCTCTGTCACATGGCAAGGCACATGGCAGTGTCTGCTATTCTGAACCTTCTCTTCTGGGTTTCCTTGTTTTCAGCTTCTTGCTTCCATGGCTTTCTTCCTCTTTTTCTCTGTATTCATTCCATTTCTAAAGGACTACAGTAAGAGAATGAAGACCCACCCTGGGCCATGCCTTAACTGAAGTAACCCATTCAAAATTTCCTACTTACGGTAAGTTTATACCACAGAAATGAATTAGCTTTGAAAATATGATTTTCTGCAGTTCATGCAGTTTCAAACCACCAAACTCAACCCTCTAGAACCCAAAGAGATGTTCTTTCCATATGCAAATGCATTCATGCCATCACAATATCCCAAAAGCCTTAAATCATTTCAGTGACAAAATTAAGTACAGTCTTATCAAATTGGTTATATGTGTGATTTGTCCTGGGGCACAGTTCACCTTAGGCTGTGTACATGAGAAACCTAGAGAATGAGTGATTTGCTTCCAATATACAATGGAGGGACAGTTATAGGATAAACATTCCCATTCCCATAGAGAGGAATTGGAAGAAAAATAAGGGTCACGGGTCCCAAACAATTCTGAAATCCTGCAGGGCATACTCTATTAGACTTCAAGGTCTGAGAGTCATCTATAGAACTATGTTTTATCCTCTCACCCTGATGGATCAGAGGCTCCACCCTTTCCAAGTGCTTGTGCAATCACTGGAGTGAAGGCTTCAACATCTTCAAGTACTGGGGTGATAGCCAGGCTATAGGCTCCACCCTCATCAAGTATCAGGGTGATGGAGGGAATCTAGGCTCCACCCTCATCAAGCATCAGGGTGGCAGCCAGACTTTCTGCAACCCCCCAGGCATCTGAGAACACTGGGGTGCTAACACTCTTCCTGAACAACAAAGCAGAAGACCCACCTTCTCCAAGTACTGGGGCATACTCACCTTAACACACACTTGGGTGAGTTTACTCTCTTGGCCTGAAAAGTTGTGTTTGGTCCAGATGTCAGCTTCCATGGTCTTGCCCTCAAAGTGATTTTGCTTTTATTCTGTCCCTTTTCTGTCCCTCTTAGTCCAGGCTGGAATTAGCTCCATTCATACAAAGATCTCACAAAAAAACTTGTCTGTTTTTGCACATAGTACACAGGGGTCCAAGCCATCAGATAAAATAACTTTCCACAAATCCTTTCTGGATAACTGCATTTCCAATCCTGACCTGCACTGAAATGGCTGACTGGTTCCATGTTCAATTAAACCATCACATGGAGAGCTATTCTCTGGACACTTGCTTTCTGGAAGCTCAGAATTTTAAAACCATCAATTTAAGGTATATTTTGCCCAGGAGTTCAGTTGTCAGCTTATCCCTTCCCTCTTATATTTTACTGTAAGCTGCAAGAGAAACCAGGCTGCACTTTCCACATTTAGTTTGGAAATCTCCTCAGCTAAATATCCAAGTTCCTCACTTTCAAACTCCATCTTCCATCCAACATTAGAACTCAGTTTTGCCAAGTTCTCTGCCACTTTAAAATAAGGATCACCTTTCTTCCGGTTTGCAATTACATATTCATCATTTCTGCCTAAACGCTTCATCGGAAGTACCTTTAACAGCCATATTTCTTATCAAAACAATCTAGGCCTTTTCTATCAAGCATTCACAATTCTTCTGGCCTCTACTCATTACCCAATGTCAAAGCCTTTTTTAGCATTCTTGATATTTGCAATGGCAGCACCCCATTCTCCTGGTACCAAAATCTGTTTTAATTTGCTAAGCTGCTCAAAGCAGATACCATAAAATGAGTTGACTTTTAACAACAGGAATTTATTAACTAAATCTTTGTGACATTGAGTTAGGCAAAGATTTTTAAAATAGGACACAAGGAACATATACTATAAAATAAAGTGATATATTGTATTTCACTAAAATTAAAAGTCTTTGAACTTTAAAAAGCACAGTTTTTTAAAAAAAGCACAAACTATAAGCTGGGAAAAAATGTTTGTAAAGCATAACTCCAGAGACACTTTTATCCAGAATGTATAAAGAACTCTCAACTCAATAATAGTAAGAAAAAAATGCCAATTAATAAAAGGCAAAAGATTTGAATAGACACTTCATACCCAAATGGTCCATAAGCACATGAAAAGATGCTTAATATTACTAGCCATGAAGGAAATAAAAATAAAAACCAGGAGACATGCCCACAAAGTTGGCTAAAATTAAAATGACTGACATTGCCAAATGCTGGAGATGATGTGAAACAACTGAAATCTCATAAATTGTAAGTAGTTTCAAAATAGCGTAGCCACTTTGGAAAATAGGTGTGCCAGTTTCTTAAAATTTAAATATATACTTAATATACACCTCGCAATCACACTCCTTACTACGTAAGAAGAAGGAGATTAGTTCACAGGAAGATTTGTATACAAATATTTATAGCAGAATTATTCATAAACACAAAAACCTGGGAAACACTTAATGTCCATTATCTGGTGAATAGATAAGCAAACTATTATATATCCATAGTAGGGAATGCCACCCACTAATACAAAATTCCTGAGCCTCCGTTTTCTCTTCTCCTTTTTCTTCTCCTCTCTATTTCCCATAAGTTCAACGCACATTCTAGAAAAACTAGAATTTGGTATTGTGTTGGAATTGATGGTCTCAGTGTCAAAATATACTATTTGATGAATGAGATCCCTATCTCTGTCCATTAAAGTAGTGGTGCCTCAAAAGCAATGAACTTGCTTAACATCTAGATAAGGGTTCCCAGTTGTCATTCTCCTTTAGATGAACAGGTAAACATTGGAGAAATGTTTATTCCAGAGTCTAGCCAGAAAATCACAAGTGATCAAAGATTGGTGAAGTCGTGTCAAAGAACCTAGTCTCTACTTTAATGTGATTTCCAATGGCTAAATCCAGGACAATGTGAAGATCAAAATAAATATGACGTAACAGATTGTAACATGTTGAATAATATAAGAATTAAGTTCATACCATGGATCCATATTGATATAAAAATTAATTAATTCAGAGCTTCATGAATCTACACAGCATGCTGATTAACACCAAAAGAAAAAGGAGTAGCTTTATGGTAGAGAAGCCTAGCAGACACTACTTTAATCAAGTGATCAGAGTAAATATGATCAATAATGGGACAAATTAAGATAGTTTTCCTCCTGATAGGATGCAAAGTGAAGGAAATAGCATCATGAGAATAGATGGAAAAAAATAGATTGAAGGATGCACTTCAGAATAACCAGCCTCAACCTTCAAAGTTGTCAAGGACATGAAAGTTAAAGAAAGACTGAGGAACTATTCCAGGTTGAAGGAGACTACAGAAACATGATATCTAAATGAAACACATGATTCAAGACTTTATTTTGCTATAAATGGTGGTATTGGGTAGGACAATTGGCAAAACTTGAATAGAGTCTCAAGATTAGATGGTGTGGTAGGGAGAATAATGGTCCCCAAAGATGTCCATATCTTAATCTCCAGAACCTGTGAATGTTATCATAGCATGAGCCCCCCAAAATCCCATCCCAAAGTATAGCATTTATCAAGGTTCTTCTTCCTTGGTGGGCCTTCCCTGGTAGACCTTGGATTCCAATTTTTGTCTCCCTATCCCTACAAAGCTATCAAGATCACATCTCGGAATATTGAAGTTTTCCACCTCCTTCCTGGAATTAGCAGAAGCCAAGACAAAGAGTAGACCCAAATTCCAGTTTTAACTCATTGGAATTCCTTCTTCTCCTGGATTTTCCCTGCCTTGTGGGATCTTTCTGTAACAGATGGCACAAATGTTTATAATAGTTCATAGCTCCTCTCATTAACAGATGATGTCTCAAAGTCGATTTCCTCACTCCTTAAATCTCATCTGATTTTTTGACCTGCTTAGGCCAACAGAATGCAACAAAAAAGCATTGTATGAGTTCAAAGCCAAAGACTCAAGAGACTTCTTCAGCTCCATTCTTGCTGCTCATGGAAACCTTCACACTTCTCTATGAGCAAGCTCAAGCTAGCATGCTGAAAGATAAAAGATCCTTTGGAGAAAGACCTTCGTCACCACAGCTATTCCAGATGAGGCTATCATAAGCAAAGCAGCTTCAGCCAACACATCAGCTGACACATGTGTGAGTTAAGCCATGATCAGCCAAATCTGTCTCAGACCAAATTCCAAACCCACAGAACTGTAAGGTAAGTAAATGGTTGCTCTTTTAAGTCATTAAATTTTGGGATGGTTTAGATATAATAAGATATATTACTAATAAGTCTTCAAAGAAATTGTTTTAACATATATTTTGCCCAATTTTCTAATTGTCCAGAGTGGGAGAATTGGTCTTAATTATATAGTCCTTATCACCAGAAGAGAAAATCACAAACAAAAAAATTTAAAATTTTTAAATTGTAACTTTAAAACATCTTTTAGTGGAATGAATTTTTTATTTAAAAGCTAAAGTTAAAATAACTAGGTTAAATGTATTACAATTTACAATAAATCATACTATGCTCCAGAAATTCTTCAACTTTCATGGCTGCTAATCTCAAGTCCTCCACCACATTAAAAAAAATTGTATACATATTATACATATACACATGTACAAATTATTAATGGTGTGATATCTTTTTGAGTTTCAAAGTCATTGCCAGATGTTAGAAATTAACTTTTTTTTACCTTATTTTAAAAGTTCAGAAAGGGAAAAGAAATAAAATAAGCACCAACAAAACCCACAACAGTCATATTACACCTCAAATAATCTTACAACCCACACATCACTGAGCTTAAGGAAAAATAAATGAATAAATGGTATAAAAACTCAAAAAGAGAACTTGTAAAAATAAAGCAAAAATACTTTGATGGTGAGTTTGCAGGGGTAGGTTAGATGGAAAATGAGTAGTTTTCAGTGACTTCAGGGACAGCAATAAAAGTACAATAGCTCAAAATCAGTTATAATAAACTGAAAAATATAATTCATGAATTAGAGAAATAGAGAGAAATTTTCTTTCTTCCACAAGAGAAAGCAATGGCAAATACCCATAAATAAATACATAAATAAATAAACTTCCGTATTTTAAACTAAAGAATATCTTCATCAAAGTGAGAGACTCTACTGGAATAAAAAATGAGAAAAGCAGAACTTTGGGAACAGAGAAAATAATTATGCCAAATGACTGGCTCCTCTTATTTTATAAAGTAACCTCAATATCACATGTTCAGTCTGACACCCTAACAGTATAAGGCTTTAAGTAAAATAATTAGGAACAAAAGTCAATGAAAATTAACAATATAGCTAGCTTGCCCACAGGAAATAAAATAAGAATCCATAATTCAGATTTTCATTTTAATAAAAAATGGTTAGTGTAATTACATATAGATGAATATACAAGTTGGAAGTTAGAGTCTCACCACCACTGGATAACATGCCAATTATCAGTGTGAATAAGATATACTTAATGCAAAATTTTGAAAACCAGATCAGAAATATAGTGATTCATTAACTACCCATAACATTCACAAGATCTAATTTAGAGTGTAAGAACAACTGCTTCTATTGTAATTAATTCTGGCCAGGGAGTTAATCAGGCATTCATCTTCATTGTTGAATACATGATTAATATGCTCTTGTTTGTTAGGGAGGAAGAAGAGAGTGTGCCTGATTTCTCCAGGTCACACCTTATCCAAACTTTAGAATATACCAAAATTGTTTTTTGTTTTGTTTGAAAAGCATCAGGAAAATTTTCCGACAAGTTTGCAAAAGAAAGTGAGACATCACAAAATGTCACTTCAGACTTCAAGTGTAGGACTTAGAAAATGAATTTAAATTATATAATCCCCACAAATTCTGTGATGAAAAGAGGTGATATTGGTATGTAGAAGAGGATGAACCTATTATAATTGCAATATCTGAAAACATTTCCCTGTTCATAGAAATAATTAGGCCTAAAATATAGGAAGGGGTATAGAATGGTATAAGTACTATAATGACTTCTAATAGTTTCTAATATGTTTGAAGGATGTCAACAAAGTAATGTTGAAAGGTGAATCATTCCATTTATCCTGCTAGCAAACTCACAAGTAGGTTTCACTGAGGAATACTGCTGAATATATCTAGAAGTTTTCAAATGAAATCAAAGCAAATTAATTCTCACAGGGTGGTCATTTTTCTTTGCATTTATTTCCCCCAGCATAACACTCTTCCCATCAAACACTTTGGAAGGATGCTATTGAGGGCTGTGATGTATTCTCACATCACAAGACAATTAGTACCTTTAGATAGGTATGAGTTCATGGAGATCATATATTTATTTCACTAATGATCTGTCAACTCCTCTCTGTATTACAATAAATGGCTAAGTGGTTACCTAAGCAACAGACTAAAGATTTTTCTGGAAGGGTGCGACCACTTTGACCATTTTAAAGAAATCTGGAGGCAAATATATTAACTACAGGTTTAATATAATCCTAATAACCAATCAATTAACAAGTGATTACCTGCTTTCCATAGCTCTTATTGCCTCATTAATTTTTTTAAAAATGCTTGGAGAATGCAATATCTTTTTCCATTTGTTACTGTGATAAAAGTAGTCAATTAACTTTTAAATCACTCATTAGAAGTAATTTGATGTTATCATCCAGGGGTCATATTATGGTTGCTAGTATTTTCATTGTATTAGTCAGGGTATAAATATAATCCCAGGAATGTTTGTATTTAGTTGTGATTTATGCTGTATCTGACAAATGCCAGCAACAATTTGCATGTGAATTATATTCTTTACCAGAATAAAATATTCTTTTACCAGACCAATTATTAGGAATACATGTTTAGTTAATTTTCAATATGGGATCAAAAGAATTCAGCCCTCGTTTAAATTTAAAGTAATTTGATTAACATCAAGCATGAATAATAATCTAACATTTCTAACATATTGATCATTTCCAGAAAATCTTCAAAAGAGCTGCATGATTAAAGATCATTTATAGATAACCTTAAGCAACAGAACTAATATACATTGAAAGTTGAGATTTATAACAACTGCTAGTTTAAATGTAATGTAGTTCATAAGGAACTGTATAAACAAAACAAAACAAGAAAGTTAGTTCTACTCTATCTAATCCTAAAAAAATCAGATTCTCACTTGTTTTTAATATATCATTCTAAGTTGCTCTTGATCCAAGGAGATCTTTTGTCTTTCCCCCAGTTTAAAGTCTATTGCCAGGAAGTTCTGGGAAAATGGACCAAGGTGGGTAGGCAGAGTGACCCTCTCACAACAAAGGAGTGGAGAGAGGGCAGAGACCTATCTTAAGGAGCTACTTTGGGTATACAAAGAACAGGAAGGTGCTCTGAGTTATCTAAGAGGGTACTGGAAAGATAAAGAAGCCAAAGGAAAACCTTGAGTTGTTCACCCCTGTGGCTGGAAATGGCACATATGTCCCTGCCTCAGGGCAAATAGCCTAGGTGGAGCCCTGTCTCGCTGCTCCAGAGTGTGGGGGCACATTCCCAGTGAGGAAGTCAAGAGTGTTTTCTTTGCAGTGAGTTTGGCCAGCTAAGCCCCCTTTGAATCTTGGAAGTGATTCCAATCCAATGGGAAGAGGGGAGGAGGGATCTCCTTATGCTCACCAGCCCAGGTGAAGAGAGGAATTAGATTAGAGACAGGGTGGGGACAGACAGGCACCTAATCAGCAGGACTCAGGCAAACTGCTAGGAATGTAATCTTCCCAAGGGAAAGGGGGAAAATAGCTTTCTGAAAGGCTAACTACACTAAGGAGAGAGTTTAGCTCAGTGGAGAAATTCCCATCTTGCATATACAAGGTCACTGGTTTGATGCCCAGCCCTTCTTAGAGAAGTGATCCACAAGGTTATCAGGCATCCAGCTGATACTTTATGACAGGGAACATATATACATTCTTTTTGTATTAGTTTTTCTTGGATCTCTTACTTAAGAAAAAAAATGTTTCCTTTAATTTTTTTTTTCTTATTTTACTCTTTAAAACTTAATTCAAAACCTGCAGAGGGCAGGCTGCAGGGTGATTGACTGAT
>JAQZBX010015727.1:0-11890 GCA_029593785.1 Cabassous unicinctus
GGCAAGAAAATAAATAAAAGCCATCAAATTGGAAAGGAAAATGTGAAACTTTCCCTATTTAGAGATGGCATGATTCTATATTTTAAAAATTATGAAAATTATACAACAAAGTCACCAAAGATAATAAGGAAATTCAGGAAAGTGATGAACTACAATATTAACATGCAAAAAATCAGTAGTATTTCTATAAACTAGTGATGAAAAATCTAAAGAAGAAATCAAGAAGAAAATTAATTAACAATAGTACATCAAGGAATAAATTTAAACAAGGATGTAAAGAGCTCATACATGGAAAACCACAAAATAATGCTGAAAGAAATCAAAAGCAAAATAAATAAGTCAAGGGAAATACTGCATTCATGGATTGGAAGACTAAATATGGTTAAGATGTCAATTCTACTTAAAGTGATTCGCAGATTCAACACAGTCCAAATCAGAAGTCCAACACCTTTCTTTGCAGAAATAGAGAAGTCAATCATCAAATTGAAATGAATGGGTAAGGGGCTCTGTAAAGCCAAAACCTTATTGAAAAAGAAGAAATACTCAATGAGAAAAGAATAGTCTCTTCCACACATGGTCCTGGCATAAATCAATTAAATTTAGCCAAAGACTTAAATAAAAGAACCCAAACAATAAAACTCTTGAAAAAAACATAGAGAGACATCTTTAGAACAACAGTGTTAGGCAATGGATTCTTAGACTTTACACCCAAACCACAAGCAAAACAGAAGAAAAATATAAATAAAAGGGACCTCATTAAAATTAAAATATTTTGTACATCAAATGACTATCATGAAAGTGAAAAGACAACCTATTCAATGGGAGAAAATATTTGGAAACCACATATCCAAAAAAGTGTTTAATAGCCAGAATATAAAAAAGAAATCTGAGAATTCAGCAACAAAAGAATAAACAACCCAATTTGAAAATGGGAAAAAGACTTGAATAGACATTTCTCCAAAGAAGATATAGAAATGGCCAAAAGCACATGAAAAGATGTTCTACATCATTAGCTTTAAGGGAAATGCAAATCAAAAACACAATGAGATACTATCTCAAACCCACCAGAATGTCTACTATTTGAAAAACAGAAAATTACATGCATAGGAAAGGATATGGAGATATAGCAACACTCATTCATTATTGGTGGGAATTTAAAATAGCACAGTCACTGTGGAAGTTAGTTTGACAATTCCTCAGAAACTTAAATATAGAAGTACCCTTTGACCTAGCAATCCCACTTCTAGGTATATATCTAAAAGAAGTGAACTAAGACAAACAGATATTTGTGCACAGATGTTCATAGCAGCATTATTCACAATTGCTAAAAGGAAGCAACTCAAGTGTCCATCAATCAATGAAAGGATAAACAAAATGTGGTATATGCATACTAAGGAATATTATTTAGCCATGAAAAATAATGAAGACTGATATATGCTAAAACATGGATAAACCTTTTAGACATCATGTTGAGCAAAATAAACCAGGCACAAAATGACATGAACACATGCTCAGTGGTCATTTCCCAGCCCTTCCTAGTTACCCCTCTACCTCATTTGCCTCAATGTGTTTCCATTCTGCAGCCTGGGGGAGATGCTAGGTCTGAGAAAGGGGGTGACCATGTCTTGAACATGGAAATGAGGAGCAAGCAGCCTCAGTTGCTGATCACAGCGGGAAATCTCAGTAGCAGCCTCCTACCTGGGTCATATAAATGCTCCACCCTTGGAGAACAGATGTATCTCTCCTCTCCAATATGAAGTAAACCATGTGGAGCTTCCATCTACCAACCCGGACCTGAACAGTTTGGCCTCTCCAGGGTAGGATCTCTTCCCTTGCTCTTTTGCATACTGTGCATTATAAATAATAAAACAGTCATTTTCTGAAAGTCTTCGTTGTGCCTGATCCTAAGTTCTCACAATACACTGTGTAAAAACTGTCTCCACACTTAAGAACTCTCTCTATATTAGAGTCAAAACTAGATTAAAGGTTGCCATAGTCCAGGGTGGGATAGGGAATGGGGAGTTAATGCTTAATTGGTACAGATTTTCTGTTTGAGGTGATAGAAAGGTTTTGGTAATGGATAGTGGTGGTGATAGTATAATTTTGTGAATGTAAATAATACCACTGAGTTGTATATGTGAAAGTGATAAAAAAGGGAAATTTTAAGTTGTAAGTTTGTTAACAGAACAAAATTTTAAAAAAATTAGAACTGCACAACCGAAACAGTGAACCCTAAAGTAAACTATAGCTTACATATAATTACATAAAATTGATACTATAATTATAATATTGTTTCATCAATTTTAACAAAATATCACACTATTGCAAAGTGTTACTAATAGGAAAATTATGTATGGGAGGGCTTTAGTAATTCCATAATTTCTGCTTCATTTTTCTGTAAACATATATCTCTAATTAAATAAATAAATTTAATTAAATTTACACACAAATATAATATTTGTTTATGTTGCTGAAGTAAATTTTAATACAGTAAACTGGGTGAATGTAGTCTAACTACTAGAGTATACATGAGGACGATTTAATCCATTGTAATACAATTGTTCTTGGGTATCTGAGTTTTGTGATTTTAGTATTCAGTAGCGCAGTCAGAAACATGAATAATTGAACTCCATGCAATATGCTCATAATTCACATTTACTAGGCTTTTAATTTTATATTTGTAATTGAAATGCTTTATTTAATATATATGTAAGAGTTTTCATGTTTTCTCCACTAGGGAATATAAATACCATGATGCCACTTTTGACACATGTACTTCTGTTATTAATGAATAATTTGAAAGATATTTCCAATTTAATATTTTGCCTTAGTGTTCTAAGATTTCCTTTATTTTCTCCAGTTCAAATTTTTTTCTAAAATTTGACAAAAACCAAATGTTTGTTTTTAAAAAAAAGAACATTTAAAGCAAAACAGGCAAAATCTAGCTATATCCAATATTTGAATATTTGCTACTACATTCTGTATAATCCTAAGATTACAAAGTATCCACTCCTTGTATTAGACTGTAATGTGTACATGTAGTTTACATATAATTTTCTATCATAATGTTGTAGAATGTTATAGAAAGAATACATACTGTTTAGTGAGCGTAAATTGATCAAATTTCTTCTTTGACACTATGACTCTAAGAGTTGAAACAATATCTCTGTTTTTCTGAAATGGTTCTGATCATTTAAATTAGGCTAGTAATGCCACTCAGAATGGGATTTATTAATATGAGAGGAATATTTAAAGTATATCAAATTGTTAGTTATTTTAGTTTGTCAAAGGGCTACCAATGCAAAATTCCAGAAATAGGTTGGATTTATAAAGGAAATTTATTAGGAGTAAAAGCTCACAGTCCTGATGCTGTGAAATGTCCAAATCAAGGCAGCATCAGAGATACTTTCTCACCAAAGTCAGCTATTGTTCATCCTGTTGTCTGGCCTTGTGATGAAGCAAGATGGCCACCTAGCTCTGCCTGGTCTCTGCCTTCCCCTACAGTATTTACTGTCTTCTGGAGCTCAGCTGTGGGCAACCAGACACAGGGCTTGTCTCTTTCTGGGCCTCCTCTGTCAGTCTCTTGGGTTTTCTCTACCATTCTGCAGCTGTAGGTGAACCTGAGTTCCTCTGTCACATGGCCAAATCAAATATGGCAGAGCCCCCTTTTCCTGTGTTTCTGTGTGTGTATGTCTCTGTTTAGATCAGACCCAGTAAGAAGGTGGAGACTCAACCTGAGTCATGCTTCACTGACATAGTCCAATCAAAAGTCCTAAAGAGAACTTATCAAGAAATCTAATCAAATATTCCATCAAGTGAATTTAATGCAATCAAAGGATATCATACCCACAGGAAAAGTTTAGCTTAAGAATGTAATTTTTTCTCTTTTGGGGATTCATAAAGTAATTTCAACCAGTCACAACACTCTAATAAAATAAATACTATTATTGTTGATGCTAATTTATTTTTCTCATTATATTCAACTTCCCATAAGATTTGGAGGAAGATATATAAAGAAAAGTGCTAGCCACAAAAACTTCAATGATGGACAAGAGTAAAAAGAGTGAAAATTTTTCAAATTGTTTTTTTGTGTGAGATCAGTATGGAGATATTGATTAATATTTCAATTGTTAAATCTAGTATTTAAAAATTATGGATAACAACTAAAAGAATGTTAAATAGACAAAAATATAAAAACAAATTAAGAAAATAAATAATACTTATTGTTTCAGAAAAGGACAGTAGAGGAGGAAATAAATGTCAGGTAAATTCAAAATGTTTAAAATTTCAGAAATGGATATTGTTTTAGTCTGCTAGACTACCAAAACACAATATACCGGAAATTGATTGTTTTTTGCAAGTGGAGATTTATTAGATTGTAAGCTTATAGTTTTGAGGTTGAAAAAGAATTTCCAAATCAAGCCATCATCAGGCAACGCTTTCTCTCTGAAGACCATCAACTGGCAATCCTGGACTTGTCTCACATGGCGAGTCATATGGCAGCATCTACTGGTCTCTCCCTTCTCTTTTGGATTTCATTATTTTCAGCTTTTGGATTCCTCTGTCTTTCTCTCTTTTCCTGTGGTTATCCCTCTCAGCTTCTGCGGGTTTCTTTCTGTCTGTCTCTGTATTCATCTGGTTTATAACAGACTCCAGTAGGGGTTATGACCCACTCTGGACCATACCCTACTGAAGTAACCTAATCAAAAGCAGGTCCCGCTAGCAATAGGTTTATACCAAGAGGAACGGATTAGCCTTAGGACATGATTTTGGGGGGTCCAAAAAAGCCCCAAATGACCACAAATACCAATCTAATAGTATAGTGATATAACTATTTCTGAATTTGAGTTATTATTCTAGAACGCATTGGTGCATTGAGAAGCTTAGTATTTATATAAATTCTTTAATGAATATTAGTAGACCATGAGATAAAATAGAGTTCATTCCTAGGAAAAAATATCAGGAAGCTTGAATTAGTTGTCTAATTCAAGATTATGGAGCAGTTTTAATGTTGCCAAATCAAGGCAAATGTAACAACATTTGGTTTGCACAACAGCAGTGAAAAGATGCCACAGTTTTTAAGAGGTTCCAGTGAATATAATGTTAGAAGCAATTAATGAGATTCAAGTATAATGTTTATCTTGGAAAAAATAGAGTGACATTGAAGAATTACAAACTGTGAAGGTTTAGGTTGAAAGACACTGGTTTACCCTTATAAGTTGCTTTGCTAGAATTACAATATTTGATTCATTTAAGTGAAAAAAAAAAATCCTTAATACCAAAAGGGGGATCTGCAAAGGGTAGCTTGCTCTTGAGACCATGTTTTAATGAGAGATGAATAGAAGTTAAAGGCAAAGAAACCAATGAACAAATTTAACACAGTCACCAGGGCAATATTTTAATGCTAAACCAGGAAAGATGTATAATGTCCAAGTTTCAAATTGCTCTCAGTAAGTTTTAGATTCATACTCAGTGTCTTCATAATAGAAATAATAGTATGTGAAAGCAAAGACTGTAGCTAAGCATCACTTCATGGTTTCAGAGCCAGGGATGGTCATAGGAGAAAGGTGCATAATCTGTCCTATTGTGAGCAGAATTATATTTAACACCTCATCAATATAAACCCGATATAGGAATAAGAAAACACAAATGGGAATGCAACTAGTACACGGTCAAAGTATTAAAAAAAGACATGGACAAGAAGAGTTAAAAAACAAAACAAAACAAAACACAACTGAGCCTGTGCCTGGATCAAACTGAAATATAATCAGTTAGCTGAGTTTAGGAACAGAGAAAGAGATGAGGCAGAAACTGTTTGGAGTATGAAACCCACACCAAAATTATTCTTGCTTCAGTGGTCTTTTAGGTTACAGATAGCACATCCTGTGCATTTTTGCATCAATATAGTCAATTTTGCTCTGTCCATGATCCTTCTGTGTCAAATCATTTATTGGCAATGTTAATTTTTAGGATGACTTAATGGATAACTTCTTGGAAACTCCTTGAGTTGTCAAGCTTTATGAAGTTGGATGTTATAAGGAACTGCTATATTTCCATTTTTTTATGAAAGGCCAAGTAAAATGCTTGGTATGTGAAGGTTCTCAGCTACTTTTATTGAGAGAATAAAATAATAAATGCATAATAACAGTTGAATTTCCTTTAAAAAGAGATTACATTGCATAGTACTTAGGCATTTTATTTTGGCAGCTATATCTACAATAGCTTGCCTTTTACAGAGTCATTACTATGCCCAGTATTGTGCCAGCAGTTGTTTTAATAATAAACAAAAGTATGGAGGTCATTCTTTATTTCTTCACTAAATTATTGAAACCTGAATATTGGCCTAATAGAGTCTAATATATGCATATATATATGGCTGTATAAATGTTTTTATTTCATTTAATAGAGCACTGTGCAGTGATGTCAACTCCTAGAATTACAAATGCATGAATCTCAATGTTTTTCCTTGAAATGTATATCATATTAATTGTGACAGGAAGTGGTTCTCAAAGTAAAGACAGGAGATGGTAAGGATCAAATTGAGATATTTTTAAGGTTCCTATCCCATCAGAGATTCAGTACACATGTTGGGTGTTTACTAGAATAAAAGGAGGGGAGAGGGAGAGAGGTGGAAAGAGATTACATGTAGTTTAAAAATACGAGCACAACACTATAGGAGTTACAGGAGTTACAGATTTAAGGACTGTTGTTATTTTTGTGTACTGTTTAGTCACAGAGAATTGGACTTGCTGGAAATTGTATCTTTGAAATACTCTGGATCTTTCAGAAGTTACTTTATTAGCAACAAAGTCTGTTCCTAGTTGCAAAGCAATCACTAGATTACATAAAATATGTAGCTCTTATATCAAAAGGTAATTTAAATTCTAATAACAAAAACAAACTTGAATTGATTAATAATAAAACAGCATTTGTATTTTCTTCTGATTTTCAAACTTTTCCACATATGTATGTATCTTTGATAGATTAATAAATCAACTGTGAATCTACTGAAACAAGGAAGAAAAAAGGTTTGAGTTATTAAACCAAGACTAAGTCCAGCAATATTCACTCAACAATTTTCCTCACAATTTAGGAAATAAATGCACCTGATGAATAAATATTTTTGTGCAAATTTAAGGTTCATAAATTTTATATATAATACTTGAAGATTTATTCAGTTCTTACATCTTAAAACTAGTATCTGTGTTACAATTTAAAGAAAAATCAATATATTAACATTAATTTGTAGTAGTTTCTATTTATAATAATAAGCAAAAAGAAAGAAAAAAAAAAGCCTCCCAAATTTAAAATGAAAGAAGTATAATTTTAATTTTATATTAAAACAAACTGGAATTTTCAATTACATTCTGGATAGATTTGACATTAAAATATACTTTAAATTCCTTTTTACACTTTTGGACCCTTATGAGTTTTCATGAGAATAATGAAGAAAAAAATATTGTTCAATTGATAGTCATGGAAAAGAATGATTATTATTCTTTTTTATTTATTCTTTATATCAATGTTACATGTTACTCCATTAATACAAGATAATAACTAGACTAACAGTAAATCTGCTTTGGTCCATGGTTACACTCCCACCCCTTAATTTTGTTCATTCCTCAATCTTGAGGAATTTGGGTTGATGTCTGCTCTGCTTCAGGCTGAAAGGGGACTTAAATATTTTGGGGTAGAGGAAAGGAATTGTTTTGCTTGCAGTTGAAGGTACTTTTTTGATTTTTGGGATCAGACTTTTCAATCATCATTGTTTTGTTAGTTGTCCAAGGCAAACCCAAAGAACTGGAGAGTAGGAGCTGGCAACAACCGAACAATTTTGACATATGAACAATCCAAAGACTTAAGTCTCTGAGAAATGTATTTAATAGGTACTTTGGATATTTTAGGTTCAACTAAAAGGAGTAATAGAATCAAGATTAGGGGAATTATAAGTAAGTATAACTATGATATATTAGGGAAATAGATTTTCATATATTCCCAAATAGGGCCCGCTGAAGGGGTATTGATTTCCTGAGGCTGTGTGGCTTGCCTATGGTGTTCGGATGTCCCCTGAGTGCTTGGGGAAACTTTTATTTGAGGCTTTGTTTACTGTGGCAGTTTGTGAACTCTGCCTGAGACCTGCATAAGTGTAACCTCTGGATTTAACTTTTGACTCACTTTGAAATCTCTGTTTTATTTAATATTTCCCCCTTTATGTCAAAGCCTTTTTCCCAATACTTCATGATTTAATGCTTGGTGATAATCCCTCAGTGCCCAGAAGGCTTATCCCCAAGAGTCATGTCCCATGTTGGAAAGAAGGTAGTGAGTTTATTTACAGAGTTTCACTTAGAGAACAGCCACATTTTAATAGCAAGGAAGTTTTCAGGAGATAACTCTTAAGCATTAATTATTATCAGGTTTAGTTTCACTGTTACAGGAATATGGTTCATAAGTGCAGACATTAGGATCAAGGATTTGGCTTATTGGTCTGTTTTCTTTTATTTGGCATGGTTTATATATTCCAGAGGTTTTTGTTTTGTTGTGTTGTGTCTTGTTTTTTATTTGTTTGTTTGTTTGGTTTTTGCCATCTTATATGAGAAAGTGGCAGGGCTTCCCCAGGAGGGAACTTTTATATTTTGTTGGCTACTTTATGGGCCTCTACCTAACTAGAAAATATACCTGTGACAACAAAAATGCATTTATATCCAATAGAAATATGCTTTAGGTGCATGTTTTTCCCATATAACACTTCACTATCAATACACTATACAAGTGATGTACCTTTGTTATAACTCCTGAAAGAACTTTCTTATATTTGCATTATTAGCCACAATCCTCAGCCACCCCGGAGTTCACTGTTTTATATAGTCACCCTTTTTATCCTCTAGCTTTTTTTCTAGCAACATGTATGACCCAACACTTCCCTTTTCAACCACATTCATACACATACATTTCAGCACTGTTAATTACACTCACTTTGCTGTTCCACCATCACCTCCATCCATTTTGAAACCATTAAAATCAACTTATAAATTCTGCATAGATTAAGCTAGACTCACCATTCTCTACTCCAATTCTATCTCCTAGTAACCTATCTTCCAGACTCTACCTCCATGAATCTGCTCAATCTACTTATTTCATAACAGTGAGATCATGCAATATTTGTTTTCTGTACGGATTATTTCACTCAACATAAGGTCCTAGAGGTTCATCCATGTTGTCCCATGATTTAGTACTTCAGTCCTTCTTATACTTGACTACCACACTTTGTTTTTCCATTCAGCCATGGATGGGCGCTTGGGTTATTTCCATCTTTTGGCAATTGTAAATACTGCCACTATGAACATTGATGTGAATTTATTGGTTCATGTCCTTGTTTTTTCTTCTTCTGGGTATACATCTAGTAGCAGAATTGCCAGATCATATGGCAATTCTCTAATTAACTTCCTGAGAAACTGCCAAACTGCCCTTCACAGAGGCTGCACCATTCTACATTCCCACCAGTATTGAATGAGTTTTCTTATTTCTCCACACCCACTCTAACACTTGTATTTTTTCTGTTGTTTTTTATAAGAGCCAGTCAGGTAGGTGGGAAATGGTATCCCATTGTAGTTTTGATTGGATTTTCCTAATAGCTAGTGATGTTCATCATATTTTCATGTGCTTTTTCACTATTTGCATTTCCTTGTTGGAAAAGTGTCTGTTCAAATCTTTTGCCCATTTTAAAATTGGTTGTTTGTCTTTTTATTATTGAATTGTAGGATTCTTTATATATGTTGGTTTAAACCCTTGTCATAAATGTGGTTTCCAAATATTTTCTCCCATTGGGTAGGCTTCATTTTCATTTTCTTGACAAACTCTTTTGAAGCACAAAAGTTTTTAATTCTGAAGAGGTCCCATTATATATTTTTTTCTTTCTTTGTTCAGATTTTGGGTGTAAAGTTTATAAAGCCATGGCCTACCACAAGATCTTGTAGATGTTTCTGCACATGATCTTTTAGGAGTTTTATTGTCCTGTCTGTTATATTTAAGTCTTTTATCCATCTTGAGTTAATTTTTATAGAGTCATTTTTTTTTATATATATATATATAGATATCCTGCTCTCACAGAACCATTTGTTGATGAGACTATTCTGTCCAGCTAGGTGAACTTGGTGGCCTTGTGATGTATCAGTTGGCTATAGATGGGCAGGTCTATATCTGAACTATCTAATTATTCTTAAGGAAATTTTTGAAGTTTACAAGTTAATATGGACATAACCAAAGCTACAACTGCTTGAATAAACTCTGATAAAATCCATGTACTTTGAAGAAAAATAAAACAATGCAAAATGACCTTTGATTTTAAATGTCAGAACACTTCTCTACTGGATCAAAAGGAGATACAAAAGTCAATGACCAAATTCAATCATCAAGTATGGAGCAAATAGACTCAATTTTAGGCACTGATTGTAAACTACAAACCAGCTGATGTAGATTGTTCTTGTGCATCGAATGGACATTTGAAAACAAACTTGCTACTGATTATTTCAAAATATGAAGGCAGCCTGCCTGGGTCCTAATGCCAGCCTTACCACTAATTAGTGCGGGTGATTCTGGGCTAGTTGCATGATTTTTCTCTAACTCAGTTATCTCTGTTGTAAGTTGAAGAAAACAGTTTTTCATACAGTCTTAATAAGGTATAAATATTAAACAGTTTAAGTTTTGAAAACTTAAAATAGTACCTGACACATAGTAAATGTGCAGTAAATAGAGTCATAATTTTATCATTATTATTATTACTATTCATTTTATTTTAGGAATATCTCCCTCTCTTAATCCAGTGTCCCAAAAATACGCATCATCTCTATTTGCATTGAGAATATTTTTCACCATGGAAATAAAAAAGCATTTAAATGTGTACTATGGTTAGGCAGAGCTATTTCTATTGATGATTTCATAACTCTGAAATTTTTTTTTCAGGGACACAACACTGTGAGTCTTGACCTTTGAATCAGAGTATAAAGTTGGACTGTTTATTCAGACTTTTGTCTGAATGACATGGAAGGATCAATCAGGTAGAAGAGTGATTAAAGCTGAATTTCCTTCTGTATATTCACCTAGAGGCAAAATCAATGGGCATCCCCAGTTAATAATAAAACAATGATAAATGAAAAAATAATCACATACATTGTTGAAGAAGGCTATAATTCCAGATTTGAAGTAGTTGCCAACCAATTTGATTCCTATACATAAAATTTTTGAAATATATCTCTGATGCCCAACATGTAAGGCAACCTTTTTCATGTCTTTTGAATGAACAAATAACTATCTTTGTTCCCAATGCTATTAGTGTGAAAAAGTCCCAAATAAGGGCAAGGAGACCAGAGTTTATTGAACTTTTAAAACAAAATAGACCAAAATGTTACCACTGAAAACTTCATTACCATGTCAATCATGAAAAATGAACTCTAATTAAAAAAACAAACAAACAAAAAAAAACCTTTTCTTTTCCCTGGTGTGAGGTTGATTTTTAACATGAGTCAAATGACATTTTACTAAAATCAAAATCAAATGTGATATATCTCTGCAGGAAAATATCAGGTATACTATCGAGTAGAAGAAAAAGTAGAAGTGCGAGGCTAGATGAAGAGTGTTTTTTTTCTATTCACATTCATACATTGCAAATTGACCCATTAATACAACTTTTGCATTCACCTTATGAACAGTAACACATACTGCAGAGTAGAAAAAAATTTCCATATATTACATGTGAAACATAGCATTTTAAAATAAGGAAAATGATTCAGAGATCAAGAGAATGCTTTTTTTTTTTTTTAAAGATTTATTTATTTATTTATTTATCCCCCCCTTGCTGCTTATGCTTGCTGTGTCCATTCACTGTGTGTCTTCT
>JAQZBX010015727.1:11990-37371 GCA_029593785.1 Cabassous unicinctus
GAGCCACTCCCGCTTCCCCAAGAGAATGCTTTGGTATCTTCATTTCATAAAAAAAATAAGAATTGCCAATACATTATCATGAAAATACTTTTTAAAAATTTAACATTAAAAACTGTCAGTTTGAATATCATTTTGCTATAACCTTGTCATGTTTCTTTTTCTTGGTTACAAATCATTAGAGGAGTCTACTGATATTATCTTTAGGCCTGATGATTCTAAAATACTTAAATAGTATAGAATCCATATTGACCTCTCAGACAAAGATGGAATTGTAACAAAAATTTTTAGCAGAAATATTTAATCCTGTCCTGCTTCAGAAAACTAAATCCCTGGTGGTTTATGAAAAACCGTGATGTTAGAAATTAATTGGGATTGAAATAAATTTCTCAGTATATGCAAATTTCTTACAGTCTTCCTTGTTGTCAGACTCATCAATGCTTAAATCATATACTATTTGCATATTATATATTATGATGTTGTTTTACTGATTGTAAATGTTTTTCCCAAGAAAGTAAATACAGAATACTTCTTTTAAAATGTTCTAAAAGGAATAAAAAACAATAGCCATAAAATATAGTTAGGGAAACAGAAAAAATGAATATGGTATTTTGAATGTTAAATCTGATTTTTATCCACCTAAGATGCGTGGGAGTTTGCATAAGGAAGCAGTACATTGTGAAGTAAAGATTTAAGGATTGGAGTTTAGGCCTGTAGATGCAAGTTTTGGTTATAAAATATATGGCATATGTGGTAGGTTGAATTATGAGCCCCAGTTAAAAAAAATTTTCTTAATCTTAGTCCATTCTTGTGGTTGTGAACACATTGTGAATAGGACCTTTTGAAGACGTTACTTTTGGTTAAGGTATGGCCAACTGAATCAAGTTGTACTTTAATCCAGATTACAGGACTCCTTTAAAATCAGAGTGAATTCAGATAAGAGAAAGAAAGCCACTTAAAGAAGCAAGAAAGTCAACTGAACCTAGAAAAAAAATTAGAGGACATTGTCAGGTGATGGGGAAGCCAAGGAACCCCAAGGATTACCAGCCAGCCAGAATGCTGCCAACCATGGAAGGAAGCAAACATTCTAGTGTTGGAAACTATGAGTCAATAAATTCCTGTTGTCCACCCAATCCTTTGTGTAGCATTTTTCTGAGAAGGCAGGAAACTGAAAGGGTTTTAATATGTAAATGGATAGTCAAATGAGGTAGTTATAAATATGAGCTATAACTATGTGATCAGGTACAGAAATGAAAAATGTAAGGGTTATGACTATTTCTTCCTTGTTTCATTATGAGTGAGTTTGTGTGTGTGTAGAAATATAGATATACATACATAAACCAAGAAAATACCTTTTTCTTCTGTCTCTTATTCTTTCATCATATAACATGAGTTGTATTAATTTTATGTCATAGTATTTAAGTTACAGGATATCAAACTTCAGAGTGAATATTACCCAAAGTCTTGCACTGTCTTTTGGGGAAAGGGTTTGTATGTTTCTGGTTGTATGCACAACAGTTGAATTATGTTAGGTGGAAGTATGACTATGTTATTGTTTTTATTTAGAGATGAAATATGGTTTAAGGAGATGTGTATAAGGGCCAACTTGATGAGGGATGACTGTGATGGTTAATTTCATCTGTCAACTTGGCTAGGTTACGGTGCCCTACAGTTTGGTCAAATAATCACTGGTTTGATTGTTAGTGTGAGGGTATTTCGTGAATTAAAAAAAACAAAAACTAGTCAATTGGTTTCATTAATGGCTGATTATATCTACTATCAAAAAAGAGATATCTTTCAGCAATGAAAGGAGTGTCTTCATCCAAGCTATTAAAGGCCTTAAAGGGGAGAATTGATGATTTTAGCAGTCATAATAAGTTTCCATAACTACTAAAAGATCAAGCTTCTCCTGGAGAAATCATCTTCAACTTCATCAGAATTCCCAATTTGTTGGCTTAACCTGGGGAATTCAAGGCCACTTTCAAGTTTTCTACTTGCAGACTGCCCTACAAAATTCAGACTTGCTAATCCCCCTGCTCATGTGAGTATGTTCCCATAATAAATGGCTTAATATTTACATATATATTTATATACTGTTGGTTTTTTTCTTCCCTGGAGAGTCCAGACTAATACAGCATTTAAACTGAAAATAGAAGTAATAAGAAGATATGTCTGAGATTCCCCACAGTTTACAGTAAAAGCAAAGAGGGTTCATTAAAGATTGCTAGTTTGGAGTAATAAAAAAGAGGCAATAAGTAAAATAGCATAGAAAGATGCTAAGAGAAAATTTTAAAGCCCTGGACTGGGAAGAGAGGATATGTGACAACAAAGAGATCAATGATATTAAGGACCACAGAGTTAAGAGTTTGGATAGCCTCAGAGAAGACATTGAATTTGACAAGGAATTTACTGGGACTTAGGTATACTGAAGATATTAAATAAATTTTGATTAAATAGGGACTAACTGAGAAAGAAGAAAATAGAAATAGTATAGTTTCTCTTTCAAGAAGGTTACTGAAGAAGTACAGGAGGAAGAAAGAAGGGTGTATTCAAGGAGAGGGCAGATTGTTATTCTCTTTTTAACATGGGAAAGTTTTGAAATGTTTGCAGACAGAAAAATCAGAGATGAGAGAAAATTTGAAAATACAGGAAACATGAACTGATTAATAAAGTGAGGTCTTAGTAGGATATAGGAAGATGAGCGATTGAGTTTACAAGCATGTACAGGAGAAAGAAGACAGGGCCTAAGGGGAAAAACAAATCTAACATTTTGTGGGTTGGGTACCAAATTACTTATTTGAAGGAGTGGTTCAAATGAAAGAACTTGGTAGATGTTTGCTTGTTTTGTTTTGTTTTGTTTTGTTTTGTTTATTATTGAAGATATAGGTTTACAGAAAAATTGTTCATAAAATACAGAGTTCCCATATACCACCTTATCACTAATACCTTTAATTAGAATGGTATATTTGTTATAATAATTCATGAAAATACATTTTTAATATCTGTACTATTAAATTTAGTGAACTATTTACAATAGAGTTTGCTGTTTGGGTTGTACAATCCTGTAGTTTTTTTACCTAGTAACATGTACAAAATAAAATTTTCCCTTTTATGACGTTCAAATATATAATTCAGTGCAGTTGGAGATTCCACTGCCTGGCATGAACTACCCTGGCTAATGGACATATATCTGTTCTTATTCAGGAACCAAACATACACTCAGGTAACCCAGACTGATCTCGTGGTTAGTGTGAGGTGCATTAATATTCAGGAGACTGTTAGAACTGAAGATGGAAACCCAGAGATGAAATGAGCTTTTACAGAGAAGGACATATGTTATATGAAAGATAAGTATCAACAGAACCCTGGAGAGGATCTCCTTTCATAGCTGTTCAAACTATATGATGATGGTGACGCTATCAACCAGATCAACCAGGCTGAATGGAAGTGTCTTGGCCATCTCATTTTCAAACCTGTCCTCCAACAAACTCTTAGTTGGAGTTAATGGGGGAGAAGGGGAGGGGTGGGGAGGGAGCAGCTGATGGTACAGACACAAGCACTCTGCTGTAACAGCTTCTATTTGACTGGAACCTTCAGGGAGTCAGAGAAGCATATTCCAATCTGGGTGACCTCCTTCAAATTCCAAATAAGCCTTGGAGTAATGAAGAGGAAGCCATGGTCATGCTGTGGCAAATGGATATTGGCACATTGATATACCACCCTCACCGGAAGGATTTAGCCCCTCATCATATTCTCATGTTGCAGAGGGACATTGATGGTTTTAATAGAAAGAGGCCTGCTGAGTGGGGCTACAAACTGGTTCTCCTTATCACTCTAGGGTTTCCTTTGGAAGAAGCATTGAGCTGGTTTCTCATACTCTCCCTGCTTGGTTCAAGAGTTCCCGTGATAGGCCCCTTCTTCTTGGTGACCCCAATTGCTAAGTTATGTTCATGTGGCTACTAAAGCAAAGAGTCCCAAAGGACACTGAGCTGGTTTCTTATACCCTCCCTGCTTGGTGCAAAAGCTCCTGTAATAAGCCCCTTCTTCTTGGCAATCCAAATTGCTGAGCTATGATCTTGTGTCTACTAGAGCAAAGGGTCCCAAAGGACACCATAGAGATTTCCAATGGAGAACTTTGGGAAAAGTATAAACTACAGGGAGGGGCACAGGCTCAATGAGAACAATCTGCCCTTGCCCCAAACCCTCTCCATTATTCCCAGATATTTACACTAGAAAAGGAGGAAGATCCTGCAGATATACTACCTCTCCTTCCAGTCCTAACTGAGGAATCTGGCCCCCAGGATATACCTCTTTACCTAGACTTGACTTAATTGAAAATGGCCTAGGAGTGAGGTCAAGAGCCCCCTCAGTATAATTCTGGAAGATGCAGAGGGAAGGGGGCATTCCACATGGATATGGGCACAGGAGATTACAGCTGCCTTGTGTATTGGTCCCTTTGGACATTTGGGTGCTCCTGTGGTCATATCTCTTACCAGAGAATGTATTATAAGAATTGCTATCCTGCACCACGGCACATCCCAACAGTGACTGAGAGGATACACTTCCCTATCACAGTGAATTCTGGCTCAACCACAATTGAGTGAGTGATAGACATTGCACACCTAGTGCTCCCATTTCCTTGGACACATTGTCTAATTGCAGCAATACTGCCTCCCTGGTGAGGAAAAGTACATTATTGAACTCATAAAGGATGTTCCACCTGCAGGTACCTCCATTCCACTATCTCTTCTTTTAATAGTTTGATGTGGCCAGTGAAAAAGGCAAGTAGAGCATGGTGACTAACTATAGACTATCAGCACTTGAATGCAGAACTGCCCCTTTGGCACCCCTGAACCATAAATTTTGCTATTTGCATATTGACAATAGCATATTACTCTTCCCCATGTACTCCTGCACCTCTATATTGGGTGACATGAAAAGCAGTTACCTTCCACTGTGCAATGGAGAAGCAGCAATCCCCTCAAGAGGAAAAAGTGGCTGTTTCGGCTGCCCTTGACTCCAAGACCTTTAAAACTTTCAACTCTGTTTGAGCTACACATATCTGACACCCAGATGTCTGCTGACTGTTTCTTTTGGTCAAACGAGGGAGTAGCAGAAGCTAGCAGACACCTGGGTTTTTGGACCAACATGTTCCCAGAGGCAGCCCAGTGCTACTCTCCTTCAAGAGGCAACTTCTGATGGGTTACTGGGCCTTGGTGGAAATGGAAAGGAGCACTGAGAGCTCTTAGGTCCTCCTGTAGCCAGAAATCCTCCCTATGTCTTGGATCTGAGGTAAATAGAACACCACCCAATGTCCAACAACTAAGTATCATCAAATGGTTGTTATGTATTCAAGTTCATGCTTATCCAGGCCCCTAAGGAGTGGCATACTTCTGTAAGCAAGTGGAAGTGGAGCCCCTCAACAATGATCCTGTTGCATCACCAGAAGGCCCTTCCCTCCCTGCATTGGTATCCTAGGGACCTTGACTGATGGCTGCTCCACCAGATGCTCAGCACTGGTACACTGATGGATCAGCCAAGCTGAAGCCATCTAGTATCCATTAGGCAGCAGATGCTGTTTTCCTTACCTCAGGTAGAAGATACATAACCTCGAGTACTGAAAAGATTGCACAATGAGCTGACCTGCAAGCTGTCCTCTTAACTCTGGGACACTCAGGCACAAGCATCCCCTGTACCTGTTTACTGAATCATGGGACAAATGTCAATTGTCTAATAGGCTCATGGAGTGAACATGATTGTAGAATCAAAGTTTCCCTAGTGTGGGAAATGGACCTTGGGAACAACTGGCAATGTGGAAAGGCACCATCTATATTACCTATAGTGATGCATATGGCAAGGGCCTGTATCATGATGAACATAATTGGTATGGCCTAGCCGACAAAGGATGTTCTGGGCTGCTTTTTGCCCTTGATGAAATCAGAGACAGATACTCCTGGGAGAGAGGCTGAGGAGGCACCCTGCCAAGTGGATGAGGACAATGAACTTATGCTTGGTGACATATGTGAAATAGCTGAATTTCCTGTGGCAGATTCTACTGCTGGGTGGATCCAAATCTAAACTTGACATGGAAATTCCAACACCATGAAATTATGGGCCAGAAACATCAAGAATCTCTCTCTTTAAAAGAGGGCCAATCTGCCATTTACCAATGTAAGCAATATCAACTACAAGCCAGAGCTTAAAAAGGGCATTTATGAGCTATTCCCAGAGGGGCCACACTGGGTTCAAGCCAAGTGGACTACATCAGCCCTCTCCCAGCAACCCAAAGTATGTCCTATGCTCTGGTCATGGTACACACCTATCCAGTATATTACATTGCCTTTCTAATTTGTCATGTAGATGAGATACATAGTTGGGAGGCCTTGAAAAAGTAGCTCTGCCACTCCTTTGGAACTCAGTTGGCATATCCCCTGATCAAGGACCCTACTTTACTACACAATCTACTCAGAATGGGCCCAGAATCACAGAATTAGATGGACCTTCCATATTACTCATCACCCACAGGTAGGTGTCATTGTGGAGAACTTTAATTGCCACCAAAAGAGGAGTTTTGGCATCTATACCCTGACACCTCTCTAACTGTATGGACTGTTCAACTTACTAGGACCCTCTGGAAGCTGAGCTCAACATTTTCCCAGAAGAGAACCATGGACTTAACCTGCTTCCTAGGGAGGGACAAGGGTTGGAGAGAAACCCAGGCTTTGCTGTGCATCTGCCGTTAAACCTATCAAGATAAGGATTTTCCCCTAAAAGGGGAATAAGGACACACCACTAGGAACTTTCCTTTTCAGCCATTCTCATGGGATCATTCTGTTTTTTACTCCATTATACCCTCCAGCCAACTCTCAGTGTGGTAAGAGTAGGCTAGGTGAAGTTATAGCTCAAGGCAAGGAACAGACAGATTGGGTGACACTAGAAGGAAAAGATAAGTTTCTCCAAATAAGCAGAGGTAAGAGTTTCCCATGAGAAGTGTCTGCACAACCACCCTGTCAGGTCTAGCTACTGCTCCCTCTTCTGTTTTCTACAGATTTGACCCAGTGGCAACCTGAAAGGAAAATACCTTCTTCCATCTAACATGGGCCATCATGGCAGAGAGAACCTAACTGACTGCTGGATCTGCCAGCAATTCCTTCTCCCCTCTTTGCTGACTATAGATTAAAACTTAAAGGGTTGATTTTCCCTGCCTCATGTTTGAACTAACATCAAGAAGTCCTTTGATTATACCCTGTGACAAAGATAATGGTACAGCCTTTGGTTGTTCATCATGATACAATAATTCCAAATGTAAGGAAATTGAAAAATGGCACAGTCACCTCTCCAATTTATTATCTTGAGCTAAGAGTGATTTGCCTGGGTGTGTCCATGATTCTGGATTTGCCACTTTCCACAGATCATTATTGCCCTGGCTAAGAGTAAGTACCAATGAACACAGCATATGCAATCTTGGTATATGATGTGCTGGGTAACATTGCTGCATTCACAGCACAAGCCCTATAGGCTCAGCAAAACCATTAGACTCTCTAGCCAAATTAATGTTTGATAATCACATAGCCTTAGACATCCTTGCAGCTCAACAAGGAGGCATGTGTGCTATTCCTAATAATTCCTGATATGCATAGGTTAATACCTCAGGGGAGGAAGGAGGGGAGGTGATGAAAATCCAATGGCAAGTTTCTGACAGCAAAGTGCACAAACAGATTCTATCACTGCTGTCTCCTGTGTGATAGGGAAGGATGGATGCAACCATTATCTCAGACAGCCCTCATCACTCTACTTGATGTAATGGCATGCAAAGGTGAAGCTCTGCTAATGTGCTGCAGCTGCTGTTGTTCCCAAACCATTAGAGTCAACATTGTTGAAAGCTGCAGGTGGTAGGCCTAACTCATCTCCACCTTCATGTCCAAGTGGAAAGTGGGCTTATATTGTGTGAATTAATGGGGGAGGAGTAGGCTAGACCTGGTCAAGTGGCTAAAGGATGGACAGCTGGAGAAGTCAGGGACAACCTAGGTGTCATAACCCAGTCCTTGACCACCCCCACCTCCATTACTATTGTGTGCAGATATTTCAATATGTTTCCATTCCACAGCCTTGGGGAGATATGAAAACGCCTGGCCAAACTTTAAACTTAGAAATTGTGAACAAACAGTTCCAACTTCTTATCACAGGGGGAATTCTCAGCAGCAGAGTCCCCTCCCCTTGAGCTGTATATATACCTAGCCCTCAGGGAGCATATATTCATCTCTCCTCTCCAATGCAAAGTGGAGCATGCAGAACATGCAGAACTGCCATCCACTGATCCTGATGTGAGCAGTTGTCCACCCCAGCAGAACTTCCCCTGCTTTTTTGGACCCTTTTTTCTGTGTAAGTAATAAAATGGTCATTTGCTGAAAGTTTCTGTTATACCTGAGCCTCTGTTCCAATGATGTGCTATGTGGTATGTGGTATACATAGCAACTCCCTCCACAATCTGGGTTGGAGATATTGTTTTAGTTTCCCTGCTTGCTCTGGCAAATACCATGTGTTGGAACAGCTTAAACAATGCTAATTCATTAGCTCATTATTTTGAGTCTAAAAGAGACCAAATTAAGACCTCACCAATGTGATGTTTTCTTTCCAAATACTGGCATTTTGGGGTTGACTGTTGGTGATCTTTGGTCTTTAGCTTGTCACATTGCAAGGGGCATGACAGCATCTCTTGATCTCTTTCTTCTCTTCTGGGTTCTATTGATATTCAGCTTTTGGCTCCTCTCTCTGTGGCTTTCTCTGTCTGAATTTCATTCTGCTTATAAAGGACTCCATCAATAAGTTTAAGACCCATCCTGATTGATGTGGGGCACAATTTAACTGAACTAATCTCATCAAAAGGTCCTACTTATAATGGGTTCACACCAACAAGAATACATTAAGTTTAAGAACATGTTTTTCTGGGGTAGATACAACTCCAAACCATCACAGATGTTAAGTGCAGTGTTATCCGAAGACTTGTTTCTAAATGGATTCTCTTAGTGATAAATAAGGGAAATCTTGGAGAGGCAGAATCTTGGAGACAACTGAATGCACAAATACCAGCAAAAAAAACTGAAGATAGATAGTGAGATAGGAGAAAAATCAAGCTAGTGTGGTACAACAGAAGATAGAGGAAATGGTGTTTGGGAGGGGGTAGTGAGGAGTGGATGTAGTGGATTACATTATGTACCACAGTTTAGAAACGTTCTTGGTCTTCATCCACATTCCTGAGAGTGTGAATGCATTTGTTTTTCGCTCTATTTTTTTTTAATTTTTAAAAACTTTAGATTATATAAATGTTAAATAAAAAATATAGGGATTTCCCAAATATCCCACCCCCTCCCCCTCCTACACTTTCCCATATTAACAGCAACCTTCATTAGTGTGGCACATTTGTTAAAATTGATGAACAAATATTGAGGCATTGTACTAACCAAAGACTATAGCTTACATTACAGTGTATTTTAATAAGATCTCTAGAAGACATTATTTTTAGCTAAGGTGTGGCCCAACTGAATGAGGTTGAGCTTTAATATGGATTACTGGAGTCCTTTATGAACAGAAGAATTCAGACATATTAGGAGAGAATGTCATGAGGAAGAGCCAGAAGATGGAATTAGTGGAACATGGAAGAGAACACCACCATGTGCCACGAAGTAGAGATGCAAGCTAAAGAACCCCAAAGATTGCCTGCAAGCCAGCACCACAAGGATACAGATTTTGGGTAAAAAGCATTGCCTAATTAGTGACTCAATTTTGGATTTCTCAATTTTGGACTGTGAGCCAATAAATTCCTGTTGTTTAAGCCAGCCCATTGTGTATGATAAACTAAAGACAATGACCTTCCTTTCAAATGTCACTGAAACATCCAAAAAATAAACCCATGGCATGGACTATTGGCATGAAGGTGACCACCTGGGCCTTGTTTGAGTAGTAATATTTGGAGGAGAGTGTCCTTGGAGTTGGCTGACAAAAGAAAGAGAAAAAAGAAACTGCTAATGCAGAGTATAAACACTTCTTAGAAGAATTGCTATGAGAAGGATGTGATTTGGAGGAATTACCAAGAAATTACTGGTTACATTCAAATTCTTTTTGGAAATGGTATTCATTGCTTTTGAATATGACACTAAACAGAGACTTTCTATAAGAAAGAAGGGAGCACATTTCAGTGGTTTTACAAAAAAAAATGTTAATAATAAACATTTCTAAGAATACTTACTCTGTGCCAGTTATTATTACTCTGGATATTATGGTTTATTTACCATTTCCCATTTTGCTGAAGAGGAAGGTGAAATATATAAATTGGGGTTGTCCACATCCATATGGTAGAACTGGGAATAGAAACATTAGAGACTGAGACAAATACACAAATAAGAAAAGATGAGTAAAGTGAGGGTCAGTTCACTGGATCCAAAGGACTGAGGAACATCAGAATGACAGCAGGTGGTGAGCTGTCTCTGACCCTTTGCTGAGAGCCTTGGGACCAATGAAAACATGCCAAAATTTGTGTTATGAAGGAAATTGAGAATACCATGGTCAAGCCAGGAGAAAGGATACCAGGCTAATAAAAAACAAGAGAGTAATACTGATATGCAACTGTAGCAGAAGTATAGAGGTAAAGAAGGTAGTAGTAAAAAAGGACATGGCAAGGCGTAAAAGCAGTGTGTCAGCTGAAGTTTATAAACAGGAAATTTAAGGAGGTTATTTTGGGGTGTTACTATTTCTTGTAAATGTCCCTAGTTAGCATTTACCTGAGTAAGCCAGGTTTTTTTAAGGATAGATTGGATCAAACAATATGAAGCACAGATATATGAGTGATGCAAGAAAGATACAAAGTGTTATGGAGCTTAAAAGAAGTGAAAGAACATGTGATGAATGAGAAAAGTTAAGATGGGTCTTAAAAATTGATATAAAGGCAGTGGCTGCCAGAGGTTCTGAAGGATGGGAGAGGGAAGAATAGGTGTAATATGGGGCATTTTTGGGACTTCGGAGTTGTTCTGCATGACATTGCAGTGTCAAATACATGCCATTGTATATTTTGTCATGACCTACAATATTGTGTTTGACAGAGAGTAAACTATAATGTAAACCACAACCCATGTTTAGTAGCAATACTTCAGTATGTGTTCATCAATCGTAACAAATGTCCCACACTAATGAGGGATTTTGTTGATGTGGATAAGTATGGGAGCGGGAGGAAGTGGGGCATATGGGAATCCCTTATATATTTTATGTAACATTTATGTAATCTAAAACTTCTTTAAAAAAAAAAATTAGTTAAATTGAAAAAAACTAAGTAAAAATATGGATGGGATTTAATTATCCAAATAATTATTTCAAATTAAAAATTACACCTTTGAAAATTTGGTGCAATAAAATGCACATTATTTATGCTGAATAAATATAATAACTTGAATATAATATGTAATCAAAATGATATATATTTTTCCATAAATATATTCAATATATTCAACTCAATATGTATGTACATATTTTAATGTACTTTAAATATATTCAGGAATCTGAAACAGAATTAATATCTTATCTTCTCTATTTTATACTTAAAAATGTAATTAAATATATAACATAATTTAAAACTGCATGATTTAATAATGCATCTATTTACATAGTAATCATTTATGTAAATGTGTGCCCTTTTATGGGACTCTAGACATTAAGTCAACATATTATATCCTCCCTGCAATATTTGAAATTGATTAATTTCAGCTGAAGTTTAAGAGTAAGTTTACTCAATTATTTTCATTGTATCCAGTGTTCAATGACTCTAAATTTTTCAAAATTGGATTGTTTAATAATCCACAAAGAAGCCTCACACTTCATTAAAGTTTTGTTTACTTTATGTTTTCATTTTTCTTAACAAGGTTTTTTAACCATTTATTCTATTTAATCATGTCTTTAGTCACTGGTGTTTTGTCATCTTGTACGTCTTAGGCATATAAATTTTATGTTTTATTTTTTCTTCATTGATAAAAAGATTGATGCTTACTCCAATAAAATCTTCCTCCATATCAAATTTTCTTCAAGAAAATTAAGTATATCAAATCAAGAGATGAGACAGGAACTGAACAGGTGAAACTTTATCTATGTGAAGAGAATGGACTTGCAGTTCAGTATCTTAATTGTGTCTATAAAAAGCCTTAACATGAATATATTTGTGGCTTGAAAGGAATCATCATGGATATATGTATCTCAAATTCTTGAATTCTTTTTCCAAAAGTCTCTGACCTATATAAAACTATACAACGGTTTTACCTTTTTTCCACCCAGGGATAATAGATATAACATAGGACTCTTAACTAGTTTAGAATAGGAATCTCACCTTGCCTGAAGTGATCAGTTAATTTTCTCTAAAGGGTAAGAGTCTTTAAAGCACTCAAAGATTGAAGTATAAACATACAAATTGAGAAGTAAATCAAATCCATATTATTATTTCTTTCATACTTTAGAATAATGTGTACACGATTGCTAATAAAAAGGGTTTTAATGTTTAAGAGAATACTTCATATTGAATCATAAAGTAGTTTAACACGTTAAAATAATTAAAAATGCCATTGAATTGACATTTGTGGTAATGGTAGAGTAACTCATACTGGAGTAACCTTCCTGCAGATGGCAGTGGTAAACTTTGAACAAAAAATAAAATTGAAGACACTAAGGGAAAATAAAAGCAGGATAAACCTGCAGGAAATTTTATTCTTAAAAAAAGGGCACTCTACTGGTGAGATGTTCATATAAATGGCTTTTCACCTGATGGGGCACTCCCCAGTCCGCACTGTATAGAGTGGCTGGAACTCAAGACATATGTAGTCTATCTGGCAAAAAGAGTCAGAGAATGGAATCTGAGATTACTAGAATATCTGGAAAGTTAATGGGATATCTAGAGAATAGGAACCCAAGGAAATGTGAACCCCCAAATCTAAATAAATATTATATCTAACCCCTAACCCCCAAACTTTGCATGCATGGAGGAACCTCCTATGTTCTCAGCAAGAAGCCAAAGTTGGAAGGCTGAATGAATGGATCTCTTTCACCTATTCACATTTGCAGAGGATATTGTGTTCAGAGTTTGAGTGCAGCCTAATTAGTTGCCTTATGGAAAAATAACACCTGAACACTCTGCAGAGGCATATAGTGAAATTAAGGCTCTTTAAAATGTATCAGTTGCAAGTTCCAGTAATAAAGGTTACCAGATATATGAAGAAATAAGCAAGTATGACCCACAATAAAGAGATCAATCAAGAGAAACAGACTCCACAATGACCTAGATGATGGAATTAGAAGACTAGAATTTTAAGCAGCATTTGAAAATGTATTTAATGCCTAAGGGAAACTATGGTAATTATGGATAAACTGGTGGGGAATCTCAACAAAAAAATAGACTATGTCAAAAAAAATGGAAATTCTTTTCAATATATATGTATGAGAATTTAACATAAGACACAGATGATAATCAAATTCAATAAGACTAAAGCATAATTATTTTTAAATGGTACTGAAAAAACTTAAGTTGAATTTATATACAAAAAGTAACTTGGGATGGGTTAAAAACTGAAACATAAAAAGAAAAAAAAATCTTAGAAGAAAATCTAAGAGACTACATGTACATGTATGGGTAAATCTCCAAATCTAAGACAGTAAACTTAGAAGCTGCACAATAAAAGATATACATATTTAACCACATTAAAATACATGTATTTTGAATGATAAAAAAGTAAAAAAATGAGAAAATTATAAAACAATATTTTAGCAGAGATAAAAAATACATTATTATCTAACAAGCTCTTCCAACATACAACCCAAAATAAAAAAGAGAAAATAGTCAACTCAAAAAGGAACAAAATAAGATAGCCTATAAATTTATGAAAAAGCATTTAAACTCGCTTAAAATTAGGGAAATGGAAATTAAAGAAGTAATGAGGTTTAAAATCCAAAAAAAAAGAGCTCTAATATCCATTTTAATAAGGATACAAGGTGGAAATGGTATTCTCTTTATTGCTGGTGGACATGAGAATTATTAAAATCATTTTTTAAAACTATCTGGCAACAATTATTAAAAATTAAATATACATACCCTTTTGACTCAGAATTTTTACTTCCAGAAATATCTACCCTAAAAATAAATAAAAGAAATTCTAGATTTAAAATGAAATGAAAAATATACTGGATGAGCTTAATGCCAGATTGAAAACAGGAGCAGCAAATGTTGGTCAAAATAAAGAAATTTTAGAAAACCTAATATGAAGGACATGCTGAAATAAAAAGTGGAGCATCAGAGTGCTGTGAGATAGTATCAAATGGTCTAATATATATGGAATTGGGATCCAAGAAAGAGATAATTCAGGTAGTGAAGCAGAAAAATGTATTTATAGAAAATTTGGACAAAATAATTTTTTGATAAAAATAAACTGATGGCCAAAAAGATTGATGAAACTTAAGCAAGGTATATATAAAGGAAATCATATTTAATTACCTGTTAATGAGCTTGATGAAAGACAAAGAAAAAATATTTTTTTAAGCAGCAAAGAAAATTGAAAAAGGAGTAAAGATACAAATTATGGCTCAATGTTTATCTTAATCAATGAAAGCCAAAACATATTGAAACAACATCTTTAATGTACTGAAAGAGTAAAAGAATAGAACTGTCATCCCAGAATTATATATTCTGGGAAAATATCCTTCATATATAAAGGCAAAAACCATATTTTTTGGATGAATATAAACTGAGAAAATCAATCACCATAGGCCCTACATTATAAGAAGTCATAAGGAGATTTATTTTTTCAAGGTGAATGTATAATAGTTATTAGTACAACATTAGTACAGGAAAAGGATACATATTCTAATGCTAGGATAATCACTAAAACATAATGTAAGTTCTATAATTTAAAAAACTAATAAAAATAGAATATTATAAAAATTGATTAACAAAAATCAGATGAAGAAAATTAATTAATATTAGAAGAACAAAAAACAGGTAGAAATGGTAAATTGGTAGACATATTGCTAAACCATAGAAACTGTGCATTAAATGTAAATGGAGTAAAAACTCCAATTTAAAAAGAATGTCAGATTGAATATAAATTAGGATCTAATTCTGCACTGTCCACAAGACATGAATACTAAATTGTGAAAGGATTATTCATTAAATCAGAGATGGCTAAAAAAATTAGGATAAAGAGATCTCAAGACAAGGAGTACTTCTACAGATAGAGATATTTAGTAATGACAAACAGATAAAACTCAGGAGAAAGAAAATATTAATGAATACATATAAAAATATATGAAGCCACAACTCATAGAACTAAAGGGAGAAATAAACTAAATTACAATTACATTTGGAGATTTATATATCCCTCTCTCATTAATTGATACCACAAATAGAAGAAAATCAGTAAGCTATAAATATCTGCATTAAACTCATTTACGTAGACTTAAGTGAAATTTATAGAACACTACATTAACAACTATATACATACAATCTTATCAAATCCACACCAAAACAGCTTATATAATGAGCCATGAAATAAACCTCAGTAAATTTTAAAAATTTGAAATTATGCAGAGCATAATTTGTGACTATAAAGAGATCAAATGAGAGATCAATAATAATCATGTAGTTAGAAGTCCTTAAATATTTGCAAGTTAACCAACATGCTTTTAAATAACCCATAGGTGAAATAAGATCACAAATGAAATTAGAAAAGATATTTAACAGATTGATAATAAAAAATAAATTTACTCTATGGAGCATCAATTACATTTCTAAGTCTGTACTGATAAGGAATGAAAACATATAAAGATAATTTTAGTGTTCAAACCACCTTTATTTTTAATAGACTCAAATTTGAACACAACCCAGATGTCTACCACAGGATAATGGATGAACAAATTGTAGTGAATCCATTTAATGGACTAGTAGACAGAAATAAAAAAGAAGTACTGATAGATAAAACACAAATGATTCTCAAAGTTGTGCTGAGAGAAATAAGGCAGCAATATAGCGAAAAATACTCTGTATGATTCAATGTATATGAAATTCTCTAACAGGAAAATCAATCTCTTTTGAAAAAAGTAAGAAGATGGTGGTGTTTGTGGGGGAACTGGGGACTTGACTGGGAATGGCACAAGAGAATTTTTGTCAGTGATTAAAATGTTCTTTATCTTGAAGGGTGTATGTATTTATTGAAACTCATTGAATTGTACATTTATGATTCATTCATTTCATTGTGTATAAATATCTTATAAAATATAATTGTGAAGAAAATGAATTCAAAATTTTTCTTTTGCAGTGCTACAGATTAGCACTTCTCTCTGATAAATCCAAAAATTAATGAAACATTAGAAGCAATGAGCACACTTGGCCCCCATAACTTGTTTTATAAATACATATATCATAGCAAAAAAATAAATGAAAATTAAGAAGTTCTCAAAGTATAATGGGAATATCAAAATGGTAGAAGACACAGCTGGAAGGAGCTTCCATTGGCCAAATTTGGAATAATTTGGGCAAAAAAAAAATCAATATTTTATTGATTTATTCAATAACTTATTGAAGAAAATAAGCATCCATGAGTCCATGCTAATTTAGACAAGTGAATAAATAAAAGCAAGGAAAGAAGGAAAGGAGGGAGGGAGGAAGGGAGAGATACAAGGAAGAAGGGTCAACAAAGCCAAAGGAAAAAGATTTTTCTTATAGAGAAAGGCAGAAAATAAATACAGAAGGAAAGTAATATTAAATATAAATTACCATTATTTCAATAATAATAACAGAAATCAGACAAACAAAACCTTATCACTTCTCAATCTCTTTATCTAATAATGTTTAAATTGATGAATGCACAACTATGTGATTATACCAAATCTCATTGATTGTACACTTTGGATGGATTGTATGCTTTATTAATATGTATCAATAAAATTGATTTGTTAAATAAATAAAGAAATAACCAGAGATGTGAAAACCAGTGGAAGAATGTTTGAGGTGGAATAGATTATCAACAGAGTTTCAAAGTATCTCCCCACAAAGTACTTATTAATCACATTAGGAACAGTAATAACTTTACAGTGGAGACACCTGGCCAACAGCAGCTTAAGAAAGTGAACAAAATTAACACTGCTGATATTGGAATAAACTGATACCAGATGTCTACTGATATGGTACATTGAAACAAATACAGTAACTTCCATGGTATTCCTGCCCCTGCCAATGCATAACCTGAAAGTAATCATGATGAAACACCAGAAAACTCTGATTTCAGAGACATTCTATAAAATAACTTGCTTGTACTTCTTGAAAAAAGTCATCATAATAAAGACAAGAAAGTCTCCATGATATTAAATTAAAATATAATAAAGAGATATTACAAATAAATGTTATGCCTTGCCTTGACCCAGATTTTATACCAGAATAAAATGGAAAAAGACATTATTCAATAATTAATGCAATTTGAATCTAGACTGTGGATTGGATAATAATACTGTATTATTATTCAATTTTCTAATTTTGACCATTGTGCTATTATTATGTAAGAGAATGTTCTTGTTCTTATGAAATACAAATAAAAATGTGTATATGCAAAGGGCTATCCTATCTCCAACTTACTCTCAAATAGATCAGCAAGAAATTATAGAAGGAGATAGTGAGAGAGAAGGAATGTAAAGCAAATAGTAAAAAATGTAAACCGCTGGTAACTCTGGGGAAAGAATATGAGTCTCCTTTATTACACCGACAAATTTTCTAAAGTTTAGATTATAAAATATAATATATTATATTATATATATATAAATATACTATACTATATATATATTATATATATAGTAACTTCCATGGTAATATAATATATTATATTTTATAATATAATTTTAATATAAATTAAAATATAAAAGGAAATTTTGCATTTCTTTGTGGGATTTTAAAATGAAAAAATATAAAATAATTTCACAAGAACTGTGAACACTGTAGTTTTAGAGGACTAAATATGTTAATAATTTAATTCATTAGCTTTATAAGAATTATTTAAATATTTAGGAAGATTTTACTTGTTAGGATTTTAAGCTTGCTTATTCAGGCATTTTCATGCTTCCAAAGAAAACTGAACACTTTAAATTGATAGGAAATTCATTTCATAACGTTTTCAAGTGAAGCTGATTATTAAGGAATTTAGCTGACTTGTTCTTACTATACTCAGTTCCTCTTTAGAAAATGATACTTATTTTGGACATGAAATCTCATAGATTGATAGATGAAATGACAAAATACATAGCTATAAACTTAGACACTTAAATATTTCTAACTTTTCCAATTTGCAGCTGAAAAATTACTTTTGAATACAGAATCTAACTTCTACCAATTAAAAAAAACAAAACAAAAACAAAAAACTAATCTGGATTCTGCTTCTTACTACCAGGAACATACTGTCTGTGTTGGGTCCCACATGCTAGGTGTGTTCATACTCCAATTAATTGCAATTTATTGACTTTTTAACTCCTATCTCACTTCTATTTCACCAGCAGGAAGGCTATCTGTAGTAGGACTGGGAAAATTCCTATTGTTTTGAGGTTAAAGTGGAGTTTTCATAACTTAAGGTCTTGGTGAAGAAGAGAAGAGAATCGATGGGTTCAGAAAATTTCAATGTATATTACTAATAATTGGAGAAACATGCAAATTGTGTAAACCTCTGCTTTGTTCTCTTTGAAAAAGCTGTGGTCACTTGGCAATAGATCAACCGCCTCTGGGGAGGTTAATCTTGCTTGTATTTGAAGTATGGTTCCATAATTTTTTATGTACTTTTTATTTTATTACATTTGACAGCACTTAATTAAAGGCATCATAGCTTGACCTTGAATTCCTAAAGCAGTCCTGTAATGTGACATTTGTGTTTCTTTTTGTTGTGAGGGTGAATTTATCTTGATTGCTTATTTGCCTTTTATATCATTTGATGTTTTATAATCTTGACACATTTGCAAAATCAGGCTAAAGAAATGGGCTGAGGTGGAGAAACATGCAAGAATAGGATCCATTTTTCAACTTTTATGCTATATCTGAGAAAAAGTGAAAAAGAAACTGAAGGTTTATAGAATAAACCCTTAACCGCCAGATGTGGTTATTATAGTACAAATTAAAAAGTAATTTCTTATTGTTTGAACATTTGCTAACATATCTTGCTCAAACAAAATTAATTGATTAAATTGTAAGAATTAACTGGAAAACAAGATTTAAGAAAAGACAGTTTCCATTCCCAAAGGAAAGAAATATTTAATTTGTTTTTAGATAAACTTTATTTTTAGAACATTTTAGATTTTCAGAAAAATTGAGACTATAGTACATAGAGTTCCCATATACATATACCCTACACTAATTTCCTTTTTTATTAATATGTAAAATTAATATTATATATTTGTCACAATTAACAAACCAATACTGATGCATTATTATGAACTGAAGTTCACAGTTTATCCAGATTAACTTGGTTTTTACTGTCCTTTTTCTCTTCCACGATCTCATCCAAATACCACACTACACTTATTCGTATACATGACAATTTCACAGACTTTCCTTATTTTTGATGACCTTGATAATTTTAGGAGCACACTAGTTAAGTACTTTGTAGGTTGCACCTTTATTGAGAGTTTTCTAATATTTTTCTCATGTTTAGGCTGGGATTTGGAGTTTGGGGAGGAAGTCCACAGAGATAAAGTTTTATTTGCATCACATCAAATAAAAATGCATACTATCAACATGGTTTATCATTTTTATGTTGAACGTGATGATCTTGTTGAGCTAGTGTTTGTCAGGTTTCTCTTCTGACAAACACTGCAGCTGCTCCTTATACTTTTGGGGGGAAGTCACTTTATATCCCACACCTAGGCACAGGGATTTACGCTCCCTGTCCTTGAGGGCTGAATATCCAATTCAGCTACTGGACTATCATCAATTATTTATTTATTAAAATATTTACTTATTCCAGTATGGACTCTTGGATATTAATTTTTATTTTGGGTTATAACCCAAAGGTACTTTATTTTTGTTACTCAAATTGTTCCAGCTTTGGCTATTAGGAATTTTTTCCATGGACTCCTGTGTCCCTTAATCAACTGGGATTTAAGTTTGTTTGTTTTAGTGCTTCTTTAATTTCTGACACTACCAGATGCCCTAGGCTCATCTTGCATATTTCCTGCCCCATTCCTAGACTCGCCATTTTTCCAAGGATTCCTGCTTCCTTTTACTGGAAAATGGTATTAGAGCCTCCATGACACTGAGGGATTATTACCAAGCATTAATCAGCAATACATTTAGAAAAAGACCTTGACCAAAAGGGGAAAATATTAAGTAAATCAGAGTTTGTATGGTTAAGAGATATCAAATGAGTCTGGAGGTTGCTCCAGAGATTATGCTATGCAAGTCTCAGGCAGATTTCACAAACTGCCAGAATAAATAAAGCCTCACAGTAAACAAATTCCAAGGGCTTTAGGGACATCTGGGCACCATAGACAAGCCACACAACCTCAGGAACTCAACAATCCCTCAGTGGGCCCTATTTGGGAATATATGAAAATCTATGTCCCTAATATAACATTCTTATGCTCATTTATAATTCCCCTAGTCATGATTCTTCAACTCCTTTTATTTGAATTTATAATTTTCATTGTACCTGTTAAGTATACTTCTCAGACTTAAACTTTTGGATTGTTCATATGCTGGATGATCTCTGAAACCCAGGAGATATGCGGCCAACTCCTACTCTCCAGTTCTTCGGGCTCATCCTGAATAACTAACAAAACAGTGATGATGGAAAAGTTCCATCCCCAATACAAATAGTATCTTCAACTGCAAGCAAAACAATTCTTTTCCTCTGTCCCTTAATATCTAAGTCCCCTCTCTGCCTGAAGCTGTCAGAAAAGACAACATCCCAAATCCTTCAAGATTGAGGAATGATTAAAATAAGGGGGTAGTGTAACCATGGACAAAAGTAGATTTATTAATATTCTAGTTATTGTCTTGGGTTAGTGGAGTAACTTATAACGTTGGTATAAAAAATATAAAATAAATAAAAAGGGAAGCATGAAAAATGGTATTAGAAACTAAGATATGGGCATTAAGTGTGCTTGTTGCTACTTGGGTGTCATTGCTTTTAGACCCTCTCTGTTGACAGAGCATGCAAATATATCATTGTGTGCTAATCATGCATATACACATAACTATCAAAATTTTTATTTGTAAATATCTATGTCTATACTAAACTAGATATTAATTCTTCCTGATCTTTCCAACTCTAATACATTACAGCATAGATTATTCTAGCCTCCTCTCCATGCTTATTCATAAATTCCCACTCCAACATTGAAAGACCTGGCTCCCGCTATTTGCCATCCACTTACTTAACTGTTCAGTTCCTTTACATACATATAGCACTATCAGAAGTGCTAACCTGCACCACTATGGGAAACACCATTATCAGCTAGAGTACGGTGCGTATAACAGTTCTTTTACCAAAGCTGCTTTGGTCAGGACCTTCCCACCTCCTACCCTCATTATCCCCTTCAAGTGATAATATTGCATACATTTGTAATAAAAGTTAAATTGTCTCATCAGACCCTAACTTCATTCTTGAAATCTCATGACCTCTGAAATGATTTTTAAAATTTGAATTCATCAAGTTTCAATTTTCATGCTGTCGTGTATTCACCATTAAAATATCATACAGAATAATTTTACCACTCTAAAAATTATGTTTGCTTCACCTCTTCAATGTTTTTTCCTCTCCCGGAATCCCTGGCAACTAACAACTGATCTTTTTTAGTAGCTCTATGGTTTTGCTTTTTTTTTTTTTTTCAGATTTTTATAATTGGAATCATGCAGTAGTTTTTTCAGATTGTTTTCTTTCACTTAGCAATACGTATTTGAGATTCATCCACATCACTTCATGGCTTGATAGTTCATTTGCTTTTATCACTGATAAATATTTCAACATACTTATATGACACAGTTTGTTTATCCATTTATCTATTGAAAGACACCAAATTGATTACATTTTTGGGTGATTATGGATACAGATTTTATAAATATATAATTTCAGGTTTTTGTGTAGACATGAGTTTTCAAATCAATTAGGGATATGCCCAAGAGCTCAATGACTGTATTATGTGGTAAGAATATGTTTCGTATTCTAAAAAACTGCCAAAGTGTCTCCCAAAGTGGTTGTACCATTTTGCATTCCCACATGCAGTGATTTAGAGCTCCTGTTGCTCTGAATGTTTGTCAGCATTTAGCATTGTCATTTTATTTTTTATTTTTGGCTAAAGCCATTATAGTATGTGTGCATGGTCTCCTCATTGTTATTTTAATTTGTAATTCATTAATGACAAATGATGTTGACCATCTTTTCATATTTTATTTGCCATCTGTATATCTTCTTTGATGAGGTGTCTGGTCAGATCATTTGCCCGTATTATAATTGGTTTTTTTGTTATTTTATTGTTGAGTTTTAAATGTGTTTTGCATACAAATATTTTCCCCAATCTTTTCATTCTCTTAAACATGTCTTTAACAGAGCAGAAGATTTTTTTTTTAAAGAAGCCTAACTCATCATCTTTTTCTTTCACAAATTGAGTTTTTTGTTTTGTATCTAAAAGATCATCAAAAATCCAAGTTCACATAGATTTTCTCATTTTCTTCTTGAATTTCTTAAATATTATTAGAGAAGTTGTGGGTTTACAGGACACTTGTGCATAACCTAAAGGATTCCCATATAACCCCCTATTATTAACACCTTGCATTGGGGCAATATATTTGTTACAACTGATGAAAACACATTCTTATAATTGTGCTATTAACTATAGTTCAGAGTTTAATTTAGGGTATACTGTTTGTATAGCACAGTTTAATTGATTTTTTTTTTAATTTTATTTTAGACTTCTGGGAAGGTAGTGAACAAGAAAGACATGGAACTCTTTTCTCTCTCAGAAAAAATAGCTAGAGGACAGGCAGAAATGTCCTGAAAAAAATCTAGGGTTTAGGACACTAGGGGAAGGCTGAACATTGCCAAGAAGAGAGAGGAGCAAAGGAAAATAATTGTGACAGCAAAATTATGAGTTAAACTGCAGCTGCAACTGCCGATATCCTCCCCTATCCTAGACACTTTTGAAATCTCAAGACTTGGGGTTGGTGGCTACAAAGGGGGCCCCAGGTATCTACCTTTCCAGAGGGAGAAAGGAGGATAGAAACTACAGCTGATTCAGCTTTTGACCCACAAATTTGGTCTGCTGTGTCCCACAAGCACTTCCAGGCCAGGTGGGGCCACACCATTGTTTGCCTTGGGAGCCAGCTTAAGACTAAAGAGATCTGGCACTAAAGAGATCTGACCCTCTCAATTTACCTCTCTACTAACCAGGACTGATTGTTGAGGACACACCTCCTCAGGAAAAGGGAGAGAGAGGGACATAGTATAAGACTGACTCAGCTTTTGACCCACAAATTTGGAGTTCTGTCCCATGAGCAATTCTAGGCTAGATGGGGCCATGGCATTGTTTGCTTTGGGAGCCAGCTCAAGACTAAAGAGATCTCAGACTAAAGAGATTCATCCTTCTCAATCTCCCTCTCCAATAACTGGGATTGATTGTTGAGGACACAGAAGGGAGTGGAATTATTTCCTACCCAGGAAAAGAGAGGAGGCTGCCAGCAAAGTTTGGAAAACTGTCTGTGAAAAAGTTTGAATTATAAGGCTCTTAGCTTCCAGGTGGAATCCTCTATCACATTGATCCAGTCTTATTGCAGCAAACACACTCCAACCAGGCATTGAACTGAGAGGGCTGCCAAAGTGCATCATCTGCTGGCAGACCAAGGAAGTGCATGTGAGGAAATTAAAAGGAAATAAGTAAGAGAGATTTTATCGGGCCATTACAGCCTCCTTCTCCAAGGCCTTAGGAAACAGGTCTACAGCCCATTACTGGGTCCAGAGCCCAGTTTTGAGCAACTAACAGGGACAATCCTAAAGACCCAGGTTGAAATTAGAATCAAAGAACATCAGTAACATACAGACTCCCACCACTAAATCCCTATGAAAGAAAAAGAAATTGAGCATCTGAGTAAACTCACCATCCTAATCAAATGCCTATACAGCAGCAAAAAATTATGAACCATACTAAGAAAATGGAAGACATGGTCCAAGAAAAGGAATATATCAAAGCCACAGAAGAGACACAGGATTTGAGACAACTGATTAATGAGATGCACACAAATTTCTAAAATCAAATTAATGAGTTGAAAGACAATATGTCTAAAGATATAAATGACATCAAGAAGGCATTGAGCAAGCACAAAGAAGAATTTGAAAACTTGAATAGAAAAATAACAGAGCTTATGGGAATGAAAAACATAATAGGTGAGATAAAACATGGTAGAGGCATTCAACAGCAGACTTGAAATGATAGAAGACAGAATAAGTGATACCAAACACACAACAGTTGAAATTGAAGACAGAAAAGAACAGAAAGAGAAAAGAATGAAAAAAATTGAGCAGGGGCTCAGGGAGTTAAATGACAACACAAAATGCAACAACATATGTGCCATGGGAGTTCCAGAAGAAAAGAAAGTAAAATGGGAAGAAAGAGTATTTGAGGAAATAATAGCTGAAAACCACCCAACTCTAATGAAAGAAATCAACATTGATGTCCAAAAATCACTGCATAACCCATATGAATAGACCTACCCCAAGACATTTACTATTTCAAATGTCAAGTGTCAAAGCTAAAGAGAAAATTCTGAGAGTAGTAAAGGAAAAACAAACCATACATATAAGGGATGTCCAGTAAGACTTAATGCAGACTTCTCATCAGAAACCATGGATGCAAGAAGAGAGTGGTAGGATCCAATTAGGATACTGAAAAAGAAAAATTACCAGCCAAGAATTCTTTATCCAGCAAAAATTGTCCTCCAAATATGAAGGTGAATATAAAATATTCACACAAACAAAAACTAAGAGAGTTCATAAAAAAGAATCCACCTTTGTGGGAAATATTAAAAGAAACCTCATAACTTCAGGGAAAAAGACAGGAGGTGGAAGTTTGGAGGAGAGTATAGAAGAAAGAATAGCAGAATGTAAAACCAAAAGAGTAAAAAGATAAACAAAAGTAAGATATGACATATGAAAAAAGAATAAAATGCAGAAGTAAATAATGCATTTACAGTGATATCATTGAATGTGAATGAATTAAACTCCCCAAACAAAAGATATAGGCTGACAGAATAGATTAAAAAAAAGACAAACATGAACCATCTATATTCTGCTTACAAGAGACTCACTTTAGACCCAGGAATACAAACAGGCTGAAAGAGAAA
>JAQZBX010015728.1:0-37238 GCA_029593785.1 Cabassous unicinctus
CCTCAGTTTTATTATATATAAATTGGAGTCTTTAGTTGGGTTCCAGGCAAACAACTCTGAGACAAATATTTGTATGCAGGATGTTTATTGGAGAGTGCACAGAGGAATGATACCTGTAAAAGAGTGAGGAAAGCAGCACTGGGCAAAAGAAGTTGAATTGTGATGAAGTTGCAGCAGAGGATTCAGGTCAGCCCTTAGGGGGCCCTGGAGCTGGGGTAGTCCTTCAAAGAGTCTCAAATTGTGAATAAATTCTCACTTATTTGTACCTCTGCAATGACCAGTTTTGAATGTGGGCTTTTTGCATAATCTTGGGCAAGGCAATTCCTGTCGGTAGGAGCAATTCCCAAAGAGAAATTCAGCTGTGAACCATTAGCTGTTAATACACCTGGCAGCTGTGGAAATAACTAATTCAATACTGCAATGCTGAAAAGCAAATCTGTTCAGTGTACCATAATAGTTAATACAAACAACACTTATTATACTCATATGGATATCAAGAGAATAAAAAAAAGATACACGAAAGCATGTTATCAAGCATTATAATCCTATGAATACCATGGCAATATTGGAGGAATAATTCACTGGCTTTGTGAATTCATTGGAATACTTTGAGTTTAGTAATCATTGTACCTTAAGTTTTTATCTTTCCTCCTCCCATAGTTACACACAATTTTCAATAAACTTTTGCCAGATTAAATGCTCTATCTGTTATTCATTGTAGTAGATTGGTGGGTTGTCAATATTGGAGCAATGAGATAACAGCCTTCTTGGATGAGCTGGCATGGTTGAGGCCGAAGCAATGATTTGGCATCAGGTAAATGTGTATTTGCTATTTCTTCCCATTCCACATCCATGAGGAAGAACAGCAGTGCTCTGCATGCTCCAAGTGAGACTACTACTGCTCTGGCCCCCTTACCCATGAAAAAATGTGTGAAAGATCGCAAAGGAGTAGTTAGCTCATCCTATTTATCCTGTTTTATTGTAAGCAGTAAGAATAGTCTTCCTGTCTCTTCCTAATTCCCACATTTTCCTATTCACCAAGGTTTATCTGAAACTGTACCATGTCTCACATCTGCAGTTACTCCCCCTTCTTTTCTAATTCATCTACTATAATGTCCATCCTATAAATGCTTTTTATCATAAATCTAAGAAAACTGACACTTTATTATTAATAATCATTATTCTAATGTCCACATTCTATTTATTGCTCAGCTGCGATTCTATGTGCTAGCTATCTCTCCACAACTCCAGCCTGCAAACTTCATGAAGGAATGGACAAGATTGATTTTGTTGACTATTTTCCAGGCAAGGACATGTCAGTCCCATTTTAAAAAATCACTAAATATTTGTTGAATGAATGAACTGAGACACAAGTTGAAATGACAAGGATCATAATTTAAGTGGAATTCTGAACTTTGGAGGCAGAAGCTGGTCATTCCTGAACCATTTAATTTAATTCTATGCTCAGTAGTTTTAGGGCAATGAAATACTTTTGTACTTCTCTGGATATCTAAATTACTCTTCAGAGTATAAATTCTCACTGGGGAAAATGTAGTTCAATTACCTCAATGAAAATCAAAGGCACATTTTAATAGTGGATTCTCAGCATATTTCAGAACTTAGACTTTTTAGTGTTTTGCAGACAATAAATATCAAGAAAAAGACTGCAGCCTAATAAGACTGACCATGTCCCTTGGATTCAGAAGCACTTTTTACTCTTTGTTAAATTAATTCACTATGTCTTCATTTTGCTGATTTACCAGTGCTACTTCCATGATCAATAAATCTATAAATCTCACTGTTGAAAAGCAGAAAATTTGTATTCTTCTAGAAACTAATAAATAAAACACAACTAAACTGATAAAGAAATACCCCTATTTCCAAAGAATATTTCTTAAGGATTAAAGGTAGGCTGTTTTCATTTATCTTCAATTGTTCAGAAATATAAAATTTCTGAGAGGACTCAAAAAACTTTCAAGTTATTGATACTACACATCTTAAATTGAATATGTCTGAAACACTGCTTTTAATAACACTGAATAAATTTTGAACTCAGATTTTTTTAGATGGAAGGTGTGGCAGTTTGAGATTATTTATGAATCCCAAAAAGAAAAAGATTATGATTGAAAACTAATCTATTCCACTGGGTGTGATACCTTTGAAAGCATTAGATTCAGCTGACATGTCTTGATTAAGATTAAATTACCTGTCAAGATTTGGCTTTGATTCAACCATGTCAGTAGGGTGTAACTCAGGTTGAGTCCCCACTCCCTTGGTGGGCTGATATAAATGGATACTCACTCAAGAAGAGAGGAAAAGCTCTGTTATGTTTGATCCTGGTGCCCCAGGGAGAGATGAGTCATTTGCCTGATAGTTTACAGCGCAAGAGAACAGAGCAGCTAAGCAGCTGAGAAGACCCAGATAGAAGCGAGCCCTATGCCACAGACTAATATAGGAAGCCCTGTGAAACGAGGCAGAGACCACCTGCCATCTTGCTTCAAAACATGGAAGCTGACTTTGGTGAGAAAGTACCCTTTATGATATGTTAAGTTGGACTTTCCATGGCCTATGGGACTGTAAATTTTTACCCCAAATAAATACCCTTTATGAAAGCCAACAGATTTCTATTATGCTGTATCAGCACCCCTTTGGCAGACTAAAGCAGAAGGGATTTAGAATCACATGAATATATGCATATATATTTATTCATGAATATATGTATATGCATATAAATAGGTGAGTGTAAAAAGCAAGGACATTTAATTAATTTTGTGTATTGTATCAAAACACTTGGGGAAATTTAATGTCTAGTGAAAGGTATTAGATAAACTAATTATAAGGTAACATGCATAAATTGACAAACTGATCTACATTTTCAGTCTTCATCTTGTGCTTTAGTTGTGGTAGTTTTGTGACATTGGAAGAGTTATTTAACATTTCTGAGGACAAATTTTCATTCATACAACAAGGAGGATTCTATCTCTGTTCTAGTGTGCTGTGAATAATCCACAAAGGATGATAAATAAAATGTCCACTTGCAATGCCAGGCATATAGGGGTACTCTAAATATTCTCTGAATTTGAATCTAAAGTATGGACACTTGGTGAGAAATCAGTGTTAAGAAAACAAACTGATGCTTCCCTCCTTAAAACAGACACATGCATACACACATATATCACATGTAGGATCATCTATATCATATAGAATAGTATTCCAGTTATGCAAAATTGTCTTGATATGCAAATATAATAGGAATACATTTGAGCATGCATATATATATGCATAAGTGGAACATGGAAAGAATGGTTACAAAATTTTAAATATGGTTATTTTGCAGGGTGGAATTTAGTTGATTTTCAAGTTAGGAATATGAGTTAAAAAAACATTTGTTTTATTTTATTATTATTACTGGAATAATGAAAATGCTGTAAAATGATTGAATAATGAATGCACAACTATGTGATTATACCAAATATCATTGATTATGCACTTTGGATGGATTTATGCTTTATTAATATATTTTAATAAAATTTATTTGTTAATTAAGATTATTACTTGCTGAAGGCTCAGGTGATAGCATTTTTACATAAAAATATCTATACTGGGGAAAAATACACCTAAGACTATTATAAGACTATTATATTTTGGAAATATACACCTAATGTAATAATGGACAATAGATATAACTATCTTAATAATCATCAGCTGTAACAAAGGTAACTACAGTTAAAAATAGTACAATTATTTTTTTAAAAGTGCTATCATCAGTAGTAACAAATATTCCACACCAATGCAAGATGTTGGTGGTAGAGCGGTGTACGGAAATCCTGTATTTTATACATGGCTGGTTTGTAAAATCACAATTTCTCTAAAAAAGTGGGGGAGGAACTTTAGGTCATATACATTATTAGAATAAAAATTAAAAGATAAAATATAAGACTGTATAACACAGTGATCCCTATTGTAGATGATAATTAATAGTACAAGTATAGGAATGCTTATTCATGAATTATAACCAATGTATGACTCTAAAACAAAGTGTTAAAAATAGACTGGTTTATGGATAATAATGCACCTAATGTGAACTATGGGTGATAGTTAATTGTACTATTTTAATAATCTTTTGTCAATTGTAACAAATATTACTGTAAAAAAAAAGCACAATTATAAAAAAATTGAAACCATCAATTGTAACATTTGTCAACTGTTCTACACCAATGCAAGGTGTTATTGGTGGAGTGGTTTATCTGAATCCTGTATGTTTATTCATGTCTGTTCTGTAAACCCACAGCTTCTCTAATCAAAAAATAAAAAAGACTATTACATTAATCTAAGGGAAAGATGATGTTGGCATGGGTCTCAGTGGAAGATATAAGACACTGTTGTCTTATATTTTAAAATATAAGACAGAAGTATCTAATGGGCTGGATATGTAGTATGTGAGAAAGTGAAGAGATAAAAGTTTCTCCAATATTTGTTTTGCTTCTTTGTTTCCTTGTTTGTTTTCATCTGTGCAAAAGGATGTGTAATTTATCATTGACTTGAAGTGGAGCATACTATAGGTATAGAAGACATTGAGGATCATGAGATGGTCAATTTTGGTCATGTAGAATTTCTTTTTGATACCCATGTAGAGCTGTGAGTAAGCAATCAAATATATGAGTCTAAAGTTTGGGAAAGCTGTCATGACTGGAGCTATAAATTCAGGAGTTTTAAGTAAATAGATGGTATTTAAAGCCAGGAGACTAATTTGATAATCAAGGAAAAGACTGAAAATGGAAAAAAGAAGAGCATAAAGGAATGTGTTTGAGCTACTCCAACATGAAAAGTGAGACAGAAAAGAAGGAATACACAAAGAAGACTGGTAGAAGAAAAACTCAGAGAGTGCAGTGCCCTGGGAGATAAAAGAAGAAAGCCTTTTAAGGAGAAGTAAATAATCAAGCTGTCAAATACCATTGAAAGGTCAAGAAAGATGAGAATAGACTACTGGATTAAAATGTAGACACCATTGGTAACTTTGACAAGAACAAACTGAATGGTGTGATGGGGTTGAAAGCCTTACTGGAATGGGATTAAGAGAAAATAAGGAAATCAGAATTGGATAGAACAAATATGTTCAACTGTTTCAATACATTTTATTGCCAAGGGGAGTACAAAGGAATGGAATGCTAGGAAGTAAGGGCAATAGGATCAAGATAAGTTTTTTTTTCCTAAAATGGGTAAAAAGCAGCATGTTGGTAAGCCAATTGAAATGATCCAATCAGAGTAATATAATTGTGTTCAGAATAGTTGGAGAGAAAGGAAAAGAGGGAGAGAGAGAGAGAGAAGGGGAGGGAGAGAGAAGGGGAAGTATGGGAGGAGGAGAGAAGTGAGGAAAAGGAAAGAAAGGAAAGGGAAAAGGAAGGGAAAGGCAGAAAGGAAAAGACAGAAGAAAGAGTAGAGAATAGAAGAGGGGGGATGAGTAGGGGAGGGCAAGAGGAGAGAAGAGTTGAGAGGTAGGGTAATATATGGATAACTAGGGTCAGATAATCAAAGGTTTTATAAGGAGTTTGGGTGTTCTTAACTGGCAACAAAGAATTTTAAACAGCAGGATGAAAGGGGCAGTCACAATTTATAAAGCAAATTACATTATTCAAGCTCAGACGATAAGAGAAAGGCAGCATAACCCCTGAAGTAAGAAAACACACACACACACACACACACACACACCAAATGTGCATAAAGAGATTCCACTCTAAATAAAATAGGTTTCTGAGTTTATTTAAGGAATCTTTTATTCTTACTTCAGTAAGAAAATAAAGAGATTCAATACACATGTTCTCAGGACTTCTTAGAAGTAATCTTATTTAAAGCATGGAATGAACTATTTGATATTCCTGGTGTTTTGGGTACAGTTTTTCCTTGGTTTCTTTGCTATTCCAGCAAATGGATCCTCCATTCCAAAACAAAGGTGTGAGCAACCATACAACGACTGAATTTATTTTCTTGTGATTCAGGGACCATCCAGAGCTACAGTGCCTTCTTTTAGTGGTATTTCTAGACATCTATATGCTCAATGTGGTTGGAAATCTCAGCCTGATCCCTTTAATTCATGTCTCCAAATTCCCATGGCCTTTTCTGGGTAACTTGTCCCTAGTTAACCTCTGTTTCTCTCCTATCATTGTCTCTAATATACTGGTAAATTTCTGGGTCATTTCGCTTAGTTCTTCTTGTTTGGTTCCTTTGCTGGCATTGAGGGCTTCCTGTTGACTGTGATGGCCTATGAACTTTTCATGGCTGCCGAAAAGCTGCTACTTTACACAGTCATGGTGTCTCCCGAAGTCGATGTCCTCCTTGTGTTGGTTACATATGTTGCATGTTTTATGAATGCTAACATTCACACTGGCTTCACATTCCAGCTGCCTTTCTGCTCCTCTAATGTCATCAACCACTTTTTTTCTGGGACATTTTGCCCCTCCTGAAACTCTTTTGTTCTGGCACATATGATAATGAGGTTGTCATTTTTGCTTTTGCTAGCTTTAATGAACTTAATTGCCTCCTGACTATTCTCATTTATAAATCTCTACATTCTTACTGTCATCTTGAGGATCCATTCATCTAAGGGAAGTCACAAAGCTTTCTCTATCTCTGCTTCCCACTTTTCAGTGGTCACCATTTTCTATGTGACAATCGTTTTCATGTATCTGTACCTCAACTCCAGCTACTCGATAGACCAAGACAAAGTGGCATTTACATTTTATACTGTGGTAATCCCAAGTTAAATCCTCTCATTTATAGTCTGAGTACGAAGGAGGTCAAACTTCCAAAGGTAAAAATTCTAAAACAACCTCTTTTTATTCTTGTACTTAGAATCATCAAAAGATGGAATTTTTGGACTCAAGCTTAGACAGGACCATACCCTCTTCTATTCACCCTGCCTCCAGCCTTCATTCTTTCACGTGTTTTTTTCTAGTAGTGGAAGCCTACCAAATGTAAGAAGGAATATTGGGAAATATAGTTGCTCTGTATAAATCCTCTTATTCCATAGAACCTAAATGTCAGAAAATAACCCAAAATCATATTTTAACACTTTGTTCATAGGGGTATAAAGCCCAGCATAAAATTAGCTGGGAGAGAGAGAGAAAAACAAAGAAGCCAGAGTACACTCTCCAATCTCCTCCCAGTCTGATGGCTCCTTGATTACATGGTAGTGAAAGTATCCCCAGGGCACTATACAGAGCTTAGAGATTGTCCCTTGCCCCTAGTAAACCAGAGGCAAATATGAAATTTTAATTTTGATGGTCATGCTCAAATCAAGTGCTTCTAACCTGGACACATGATCTAGACTGCTTAGAGAATAATGGGAACAAACCACTGAGTAAATCTAGAGGATCACAGAGGAAGAAAATCAAAGGTCATATAAAGGAAGTTTCAGGAGTTTAGAAAAGAGGTATTCTTCATAATTTATGGAGATAAAAAGTGTATACTTTTCTGAGCTTTGCATGTTAAACAGTATAAGCACGAATATTTGAAGAGCCAGGGCAAGATCAATGTACTTTTCCGAATGCCTTGGTAAATAACCATGCATATCTATTTTATTGCTACCACAATGTCATTGGGGCATGTTTAAGGTTTTTATTTTATGGAATGGTACTTTCAAAGCTGGGCTATCACCCCAAAGAACTTAGAAATTTTTTCAGAGGCTGAGCATGGGCATGGAAACATAAATTGTTTCCAACTGATTGGTAGTGGATAAAATATACTAGTATAGTCTTTTGTCATAGAAAAAAAATTATCCAAATAGTAAGTTGTCACTTAAAATTACTTATGGAATAATCTTGCTTTTGGATACAGCTTATGTTTTTTAATGAGAACTGGAGCTCAAATCTAAATTTTTTTTTTTTTTTACAATCCAAGGTATTTGCTGTAATCCAAGAGCTTTCTGTTCATCAATTCAATCATCATTAAAGCATTTTCATAATTTCCATAAAAGAACCAAAAAAAAATCAGACACAAAAACTCACACATAAACGCCTCCCCTCATAATCTTGCCGTTTCCCCTGCTATACACAGAGACTATTTCTGCCTTTTCTTGCAGCAATATTCATTAGCTTTGAAGCCATTTTATTGACATATTTTCCCATGCCATGTCGTCTAGACAAACCCTAAAAGAAATGCTTCATTTTTATTTTTTTTACATAAATGTTATTTTTTATATATATTTTAAAAGATGCTTAGATTACATAAATGTTATACAAAATTTACAGGGATTCCCATGTTCCCCACCTCCCACACCTCAATCAAATCTATAATCTCATCCTCCTCTATTTTGCATTTTACATCATATAATTTTCCTGCCTTCCTTTATTGCTTCCCCATTGGTGGTTGTTCATTCTTTTTTGGGAAAACATCCTATCTTTCAAAACACAGCACAAATGTTATCTCCTCTATGATTGTCCAATATGGGAAGTCCAAGGGAGTATCAGGGAAATCACACTACCTGATTCTATAGGTATGGCAAATCTAAGGAATTTCTTAGTCATGGAAAAAAATCATAATAATTTTGTGTAATGTTTCCTTACATCAACTGAGACATCCTTGGAAAGATCAACCTTTTTATGTCCACCTTTCTATGTCCATGCTTTCTATTAGATGATCAACAAAAAATTTTAAATTAAGAAAGAATAATTCTAATTGATGGCACAGAGCAATAGTGGATGGAGCTAAAGTGTTTAATGAGCAAAATTTCAAAAAGTCAATGTTAGAAATGAAACATTTTCTTATATATGGTTGTAATAACTGTTGGATGTTTTATTCTTTTTAAAGCTAGATGTCTTATTTTGTTTTAAAACTAAATGCTTTAATATACATGATGTTTCAATATCCTATATCTTTCACTTTACATAATGTAAATATAGTTTCAACAATTTTCAAGAAGGTGTTTTCATTGAACGGACAAAAGTTAATTCAAACTAATATAGGCATGGAATTAGGATTCAGTGCCAGACATCAGCCCTGTCTCTCTCCCTCTCTCCTTCTTACTGTCTCTCTGCCTCTTTTTCTTTCTCATTTCTTCTCTCCTATTTTTGAGAGAGCCAGAAAGAGCTCTATAAAACCTACAGTCTTCCCAGTAAGCCCAAGGCTCTGCCTTCTGATGAGCAATGTCACAGATTTAACAATTGTAGGGAAAATAAACTTCCTTGAAATAATCCATCCAGAAATCAAACAAACAAAAGTTCCAGAATGGGAAGGGAGGCAGTATCTAGAGTTGCAAAATATGTTATATAAAATGTTCAGACCCATCAAAAAATTATGAGACATGCAAAAAACAGGAAAGTATGACTCATCACTGGGGGGAAGGGAGGAGGGCAAATAGAAGTTGCCTGAGAGATTGACAAAATTTCAAATTTAAAAGACAAACACTTTAGAGTAGCTATTATAACTATGTTCAAGGAACAAAAGGAAACCATAATGAAAGAAATAAAGGAAACAATGACTACAAGTTCCCATCAAACCTAGAATATTGTTATAGACATATAAATAATAAAATAAAAAGAACCAAATAGAAATTCTGGAGTCAAAAAGTGCAATTACTGAAGTGAAAAAATTCACTGATAGGCTTATAATAGATTTGAGTTGGCTAGAGAGTATACAAACTGCAAATCAGGGAGAAAAACATATGAAGAAAAATGTAAAGATCCTCAGAGAAATATTAGACATGGTTAAGCACACTGACACATGCAGAATGGGAGTACCAGAAGAAGGGAGAGTGGGCAGGGAGCAGAAATAAGAAATAATGAGGAGGAGAACAGATGTGACAGAAGCGGTTGAGCACCTGCTTCCCACATGGGAGGTCCCAAGTTCTGTCCTAAAAACAAAAACAAACAACAAGTAAACAAACAAAAATACCAACTCAGGGGGGAGCTGATGTGGTTCAGTGGTTGAACGACAGCTTCCCACATATGAAGTCCTGGTTCAATCCGAGGCCCCAATACCGAAAAAAAAAAAAAAAAAAAAAAAAAAAAAAAAAGAAAAAGAAAAAGACAGGAAAATCTCCTATTTTTCTCCAAAATAGTTATAGATTGAGTTGCTAAACTTAGGTTTATGATAAACTTCAAATTACTATTGGAGTATTGAAGTATGGTGTAATATAGGCATTAATGTTGATATTTTTCTATACAAATATACAACTGTTCTGGCAGCACTACCCATTAAAATACATCTGTGCCTCTGTTCAATTGACAATTGATTTTATGTAAATAGATCTGTTTCTGAACTCTATTCTGAACCATTAATCAATTCATCTTTCCTTAGGCCTATCCATTGTTTTGATTCTATGTCTTTATAGTCATTCTTGAAGTTAGGTAGTATATGTCCTCCAACTTTTTTCTTCCTTTTCAAAATGATTTTGGCTACTTTAGTTCTTTTCTATATATACTTACACATTTTAGAATCAGGTTGCCAATTTTTGAAAAAACATGCTAGCTGAAATTTTGATTTGAATGATTTGAAACTATAGATCAGTTTAGGAAGAAGTAAAATCTTAATGATATTGAATATTTCAATCCACAAGTGATATACATCTCCATTAATTATATATTCTTTAATTTACTTCTATAAGGTTTTTTGGTTTTCAGTATATAGCTCTTGCAAATTTTATTATATTTATTTCTAAGTAGTTTATGATTTCGATATTATTTTAAATGGTATTTAAAATTTTTGCTGTTAGTTGATATTTGATTTTTTATAGTTATATGGGATTTATATATTGACTTTGTAATAATCTGACTGTACTAAGTGCAGACAATTTCTATATTGTAGATTTTTATTGGATATTCTCGGTAAACTATCATGGCAACTGTGAATAACAATATTTTATTTCTTCCTTTCCAAGATGTATACCTTTATATTCCTTGCTTTATAATACAAACTAGGACATCTGGTTCAATGCTGACCTTGCAATTACTTTTAAAAGAAGCCAGTGAAATAACCCAAAAAATAAGTAAAGAAGTCACATGGGTAGTAGGGTATAGCCAACTATGTGACCATTGAGTCATTTCTGTATCTAAAGCCAGTAGGTGTCCTTCTAGCAACACACAGCAGTCATTGCAAATGAAGCAATTTGATATTAACTTAGGAATGCAATGTCTTCATTCAAAATCTGACAATATCCCTCTGAAGGCTTGCTAACAAAAATAAAATGAGAACATATAAAATTATTATTTCAGTTAGGATCATATACATATGTACACTCTGGACATTCTAATGTTATTCATTGTTATATAAATAAATTACATCACTTTCTTACATGTGGACTTCAAGTCATTTGATCAAAATGAAAAATGTGGATTCACTGCCCCTCCAGATGTGAAATACCTAATGCACTAATTTTTGCCTACTTATTCAATTACTATTAAGCCTGTTTTTCTTGTTGGAAATGTAAGTGTATAAATTGATATTATATTTTTCATGTTTATATATTAATTACATCAGAAAATTATTAAATTAAAAAATAAATATTCAGAATAAGATTTCTTCAAACCGGAAGCTCTCATCCTGTTTTATGTAGAATCAAATCTTTAAGTATTTGCTTATTATGCAAAACATGGGACTTCCACATTAAGAGGGCAAACAATAAAGGCCACCAACTCTAATATCCTACAAAGAATTTCCATTCTGCAGAAATATTTTAATTAGTAAGATTTTATTTTTCTTCATTTTCATTACTGTTTTTGTGTAAGATACCAGGAAAAGAAACAGGGAAACACTGAGAAAGAGCAATCTATCAACCTCAATTTGAAAAAACGACTGTGGTTACACTCAAATCTCCAATTTCATGGGTTAGTAATGACGCACTTTTTTTTTTTTTTTTTTTTTTTAAGATACTGGGGCCGGGGATTGAACCGCAGACCTCATATGTGTAAAGCTAGTGCTCAACCACTGAGGCACATGGGCTACCTTGAGTTGTTTTTTTCATGTGTTTTTTTTTTTGGTTTTTTGTTTGTTTTTAAGAAGACCCAGGGTCAGTTATTTTTTTCATTTGTTGTTGTTGGCTTTTTGTTTGTTTCTTTTTAAGAAGACTCAGGGTCAGAACCTGGTACTGTTGCAGCAGAAATGAGACTTAGATGATGAGAAAGCCCAAATTGCACTCAGAGAGGTAGAGGAACAAAGTTTTATTATCTGCGGGACCAGAGGAGAATTCAGTCTCCAAATTCTGAGCCCCTAGCATCAGCTTTAATGGGGTTATATAGGTTCTTGTTCATTGGCTAGTGTGTTGTTGGGCAAGTGGACAAATTCCTTAAGCAAGCGGGCATGTGGGGTTTACAAAAGCAAAAAAAGCAAGTTTAGCTCATCTTCCTAAAGCAGAGGACCTTGGGCAGATGAGGAGGAGCAGAGCCAAGGAGCTGTTTATCTTTCTGAAGCTGCAGGTTTCAGAGAAAAGGGGTGGGGGATCAGGGCTGCAGTATTTTCTTCATCAGTACCTCCCCTGTGGAAAGCAGGGGCTCAACTGCTTCAGCCACATCTACTCCCAACAGTACATTTTAATATTGACATATAACTTGATCTCTGATTGATTTCTCACAATTTAACCCATGATTTGTTAGACTGCCAAAATGAGGGATGCTCCTCCTGTCTTGGTCAGACTACACTTCGATTCATTAATTTCATTGGCTGAGAATTGACTTAGAACTATCAGTGCCCTAGAAGACACCACAAGTAAAAGTGTCTCTTGGTCCTTTATAGTCTAACAAATGCAGAGCCAACTATTATTCACTTATTCTTTATTCTCCTGGTAGCCTTTCTTCTAAGTCATCAATTTTATGAATGAACCTGGCACTAGGATCTGGATTTGATTAAAAGTATGCTGGTAAAATTAGCTCTATAGGGCAGTCTAATTCAGTGTAAATCCATGATGTGCATCCTAAGAAAGACTTTTAGATCTTACCAGCTTCCACTGGTTGTGTCACTCTCCTGCTGTCAACACTATTTCAGACTCTTCATCTCCTCAAATCTCTCACCAAACCCACTGCCCTACTGCTCTCACTCCTTAAATGACTTCATCTCAGTGTTGACAAAGAAAAAACTGAAGTCTTCTGGTAGGAATTCTCTCATCTTTACTAGAATAAATATATAAGACATACCTATACATATTTTCCTCCTTCCATCCTATTGAAAGTGCTGCCTACTTTCTTTATCTATGTTAAAGTTTCATGCACTCATGTACCCCAAGCAGAATACACAAATATTAGGTAGGGATTTCAGCCTCAAAGGAGAATCTAGCCTCTCAAAACATCAATTAAAGTTATGCCCTTGAGGAACAAAGAATATTTTAATTGTTTCTTTAGAATTATTCTTAGAATACTTTAGGGAATATATCTAAGAAATACATTATAAATCCTCTCACCTTTAATCGGTAAAATATGAGTAAGTCAAGTTTTACAAGTAAATTAATTTCTATATTTCTACACTAAAAATACATATTGTTCTTTTGCATGAAGATTAGTATTTCACCAATGTGGGAAGAGAAATATTATCTTAATCAATTGCACTTGACTTTTCTAGTCATATGTTAAAAACATGTTGCTTTTGCAAAAAAATCAATTATTATTTTCAAATTTTTCTGTTGATTATGTGACAACTAAATAAACAATAGCTTAGGGGACAGAGTAATTACAGCTGTGTCTTACTTTCAAAATGAATGACAAGAGTGGCAAGTGCTGGAATCTAAGGTTGCATTTTAATTTTTTCCTTGCTTCCCTAAACAAGCAATTTCATGTGTGGGTTATTGATGCAGAAATTTAGGACCAAAAATCTCCACACACTTCCCAGATACTTGCACAGTTTATTTACTGTTGAAATATTGACTTTCAGAAAGCCCTTTTCTGAACGGCTTCAAAATTCCTTCACTGCACTCTCACCTGCCTTCATTTTTCTTCACAGCACTTGCTTCTCCTTGATGTTATATATATTTTTCTAATGTTTAACATCTATTTCCTGTAGTACAGAATGTGTTCCACAAGAGTAGGAAATTCTGTCATTGCTGTAACCACAGAACCCAGAACAGAAGAAATCAAACCCTGCAGTGTAAATGAATAAATGAGTGACTCAACTTACAAAGAAAAGAGGACAAAATAGCCACATTTTAAGAGATAAATTTAGATAATGCAATGATTTTTTAATGAAATTAAGCCAGAGAACAATGTTTTCAAAGGAAAAGGCTATACTGAACACTTACCTACTAATTTGTGTCTGAAAACAGGATATCAGAGCTGAAGGGTCCTCAGAGGTCACACTCTTCCTTTGTCCTTTTAAATGGTGCAAAGGACATGGTTTTTCATATCGGATTTTCTTTCCCTTTAGACATTTTTTTTCACATGAAAATTGAAAAAATTTAACAATATGGATTCTCCAAGGAGTCGTATAATTGTGTGAATATGTGGATGCATGCAAGTGGGTATGTGTGTGTGTATTCATATGGCATATGTGTGTTTGTATACTAGTGTGTGTATGAGAGAGAGAGGGATAAAGAGTGAGAAAGAGAGGGAAAAACAGGCAGAAATACAGATAACACAGAGATATTAGGTGAAAATGTTTTATGTAGATATTCTAATGCACTTGTTGAAAAGAGAGCAGTATTTATCCACGGCTGAAGAGATCAATGAAACAATGATAATAAGGATGGGGTGAAATAAATGAAAAATATAGACTGGATGGAAATCTCACAATCCTTGCTGTTTTCAGTTTGCAAAGGATGAGAAAATGCTCCCCCCTACCCCCATCACAATACATTGGCTGAATTCATTCTCTTGTGGCTCACAGATGACCATTGCTGGAGAGGGTCCTGTTTGGAGTGTTTTTGGCCATCTACCTAATCACACTGGCATGGAATCTGTGCATGATTGTGCTGATCAGGACCAGTTCCCACCTCCACACTCCCACATATTTCTTCTTGGGTCACCTCTCCTTTGTAGACCTTTGTTATCCCTCCAATATTACTCCAAATATGCTGTACTATTTCCTCTCAGACCAAAAGCCCATCTCCTACGCTGGATGCTTCACACAGTGTCTTCTCATCATTGCCCTGGTGATCACTGAGTTTTACTTCCTTCCTTCAATGGCATTGGATCACTATGTAGCCATTTGCAGTCCTCTCCATTACAGCACCAGAATGTCCAAGAATATTTGCATATCTTTAGTCGTGGTCCCTTATACTTAATGGCTTCCTGAATGGACTCTCTCAGACACTGTTGACCTTTCACTTATCCTTCTGTGGTTCCCTTGAAATCAACCATTTCTATTGTGCTGATCCTCCTTTTCTAATGTTGACCTGCTCTGAAACCTCTGTCAAAGAGATGGCAATGTTTGTAGTTGCTGGTTTTGCTCTCTGTAGTTCTTTCTTCATTATTATCCTGTCCTACCTTTTCATTTTTGCAGCCGTCTTGAGGATTCATTCTGCTGAAGGCAGGCACAAAGCCTTCTCTACTTGTGGTTCCCATCTGGCAACAGTAACCAGATTTTATGAAACACCTTTCTGCATATACTTAAGGACCCCAACAGAGAAGTCTGTAGAGGAGTCCAAAATAATTGCAGTCTTTTATGCTTTTTTGAGTCCAATGCTGAACCCATTGATCTCTAGCCTAAGGAACAAGGATGTGATCCATGCCCTGCAACAAGTAGTCAAGGCAAATCTTTTCCACAAAATGGTAGATTAGATATCTTTTCATTTGTAATCACTGAGGGTTTGTGATAACATAGTGACTCCCTTCAAAAGACAAACCTATTACTCTATAGTCATGATTTATCATCATGAACTCTGAATGAAAACTCTAGTTAATTTCTCCTTAAATAACATTATGAAGACAGATTGTTTTAATAAAAATTTTACTATTTAAATTAAAAATGGCTTATTTGGCAGGGACCCTCCAAAAACAAATTGATATCCCATGAATCCATATAATAACTTAATGTTTTACTTATTTGGGGATGAATTTTTCACTATAATCTCCTGATGGGTACAATGAAAATGCATCTCCTCTGAATTTTATGACTCACAGATCCTTAGTGAGATACAAGATAAGGTGTTAGTTTTGGACTTCTTATTTTAATGATAAAATATTTTCTACTTCAATGTGTGGTACAGAACCATTTTTTTAATTTGCTTTGGCAAATTTTTAAATATTTGAGTCAATCATAGGTTTAGACTTTCTCTAGGTTTCTCCCAAACCCATGTTACAGACATCTTTTAACCATCTATCAACGTGATGGTTCTCAATTTTGAAAATAAACTGAACAATATCTACTTACGAATTTTCAAAGGTAATGATCCAATTCAATCACTAATATAGTATAATGGCATTCCAGGCCTTTTGATAAATGAAAGGTGTAGAAGCTCTGATTTAGGGCTAATTTACTAAGAGTCAAGAGGGTCTATTAATTGGCTCTAAAGATCCAATAATGCCCTGAAACAATGCACAAAGTAGTAGATGTTTTGGAGGACAAGACCCTATATTTACTTTTGTTCATAAAGGGGTCTGTTACTCCAAAATTTTAAGAAATATTGACCTAGTCCAACAGGCCCAATAGATATTAAAACTTCCATTGGAAAAAAAAATAATAGTAAGGAAGGCTATATGAAGAGATACATAATTCATACATATTTATTCATTCATTGTTAGCAACCAGATGGTTATATAGCGGATCATATATATTTAAGCTTTATTAAATTGCTTTAAATGTTCTGCATTTTATCATTGTGCACTCCTAACACAACTATAAGAAATGCTCATGCAAAATCCACTAGCATTTACTGTAAAATATTCAAATTTATTTTCCAGAAAATCTCTTAGATAAACTGTAATCTTTATAAAATTGGTCCCCATCGTTTAATCTCAGCTGATTGAATATTGCTGGAACTATCAAAGTCTTCTTTCAGAAACAGTAACTAAAAATGAGAGGGTGTTTTTTGAATAACTAGAATGTAATGTTAAATTTCAGAGCTGTTTGCTTGTATATTTTTTTGCTGTTTGTCTATAAGAGTTAAGCAACAGGAACAGCTGATTACTGAAAGATTACACAAGAGCTTATAAATGAGTTTCAGATGGTACTGATGGTGGTATCATTCCTGCCTCCATCTCCTTTTAGGGACCACCAACATTTAGTCCATGGAACATTCCCTTATTTTATAACAAACTTCCCTTTTTGTAAAGAAAACAATTGTGTTTCCACTCCTAGCAACCAGAACTGTCAAACTGCCAAATTTATAATCCATTTGAAAAATGTGTTTCAGAAAGGTGTGAAATATACTCTATGTTTTGCCTACCTAACTGTGTTCTTCCTTTTATTTTCTAGTGTTGGGAAATACTGAAGCTTTCAGGAGACAAATTTAAGCTTGGATTTGGCAGCTTTCTTAACTCAAATAGTTGAAGTACTTACATTCTTTTGTTTTTAAGTTTTATTTGCTTGCTTTGGTTTATGATTTAATTTTTTCATTGTGTGAGCTGAGTGAAAGTCACCTCACAAACTCTGTAGAGATAGAATTGAGGATGAACTAACAAATAAAAAGCACTATAGGTGAATTTAATTATGGTTTAGCACCTCCTTTTATATAACTACTTATTTATTTATTTTTCTTTATTTTTAAAGGAGCTTTAGATTACATAAATGTTACATTGAAAGCATAGGGGATTCCCATATACCCTACCTCCCACCCCCACATTTCCCCACATAAACATCTTTCACCAGTGTGGCACATTTGTTACAACTGATGAAAACACATTGAAGCATTGCTGCAAGCATGGTCTAAGTTCACATTATGTTTTACACTGAACTGTAAAATGGCTTGTATCTGTCATTTCAATATCATGCAGAATTATTCCAATGTCTCAAAAATGTCCATGTTACACCTATTCTTCTCTCTCCCACCCCTCAGAACCTCTGATGACCACTGTCTTTATATCAATGTTACAAGTTCTGTGACTCTGCCCAATAGGCTTAGCTCTTCCATTACTAGAATAAGAATAAGTCTACTCTAGTCCATAGCTGCACTCCCCCTTATGTTTGTTCACTCCTCATCTTGAGGATTTTGAGATGGTGAAGCCCACTCTGCTTTCAATTGAGAGGGACTTAGATCCAATGGGGCCTAAGTCCCTGCACCACCATCACCCCCCTTTACTGCCAAACCACTCCCTTCCACCTTATCATGAGTTTTGCCCATATTGAGCATCAGCTGACTCCAGTCTACTTCCTTCCTGTCACCTGATAACCTATCATCCACACTCACAGGCTTACTTCATTAGACATAAGTTCTTCAAGATTCATCCCTTTTTTTAAATGTGTCAATACTTGATTCCTTCTTACAGCTGAGTAATATTCCACTGCATGTATATACCATATTTTGCTTACTCATTCATCAGTATAACTATTTATTTTAATCCTTGCAAATGGACCTGTACAGAATTATTAATCCCCTTAATAACATTCAGTAAATTATCAGTGACAATATTTTAGTCACTAAATATTTTAATTACTAATATTTTTGTAACTAAAATATTTTTCTGTGAAACTCCCTCCCTGTCAAAGAAATGACAAAACATTTTAAATAATATTTTTGAAATAGGTTACAAAATATATATATATAATAACCAACTTTGTAGAAGAGTAAGGAAAAACATAAGTTTTATATCTATGTACACATTTTCCATAATGAGCAATTATTGTTTTTATAAGCAACAAAAACAAAAAAAAGTTCATTACCAAGGTAGTCCAGATTTTAGAATATAAAGAACAATCTTTTTATAATTAATATTGGCACTTGAATATGAAAGTAGTAAACAACTGGGAGGAAAAACCTGCTCTATAATAGACATTGAACTCTGCACCTGAATAGTTTGAAATTCTTTAGGGGTAAACATAGGATTATTTGTATGTTAAGGGTAAGAGGTGAGTCATTGTCAATACCTCAGTCTACACTCTCTTCCTCTTGAACATAAAATTTCACTTTCATTCATATACTTACTTCTCCAAAGAAAGTTCCTGGAAAATAAAGTACCCCCTTCCTCCGAACTTAAACAATATCATCACAGTAGAATACAATGGCATTAGGAAGAAAAGAAACCTATGGAAGATGATTACTCATAAATCTTATAGGATGCATGAATGTTTTCTGTATTGATTTTATATCTATTAAATTATCACATTTACAAAATGAAAATAAAAACTGCCAATACTGTTGAAGAGGTAGTAGAAACAAGATTACCCATTTGGTGGTTGGGTTTCACACATCCCTCCAAAGAAAGCAATATAAAAAGATATAAGGAAAGAAATTGTGGAAAGCTATTTTAGTGTAATAACTGATAAGAAGCAATAGCTTTTATTTGTGAAAATTTCCATACAGAGAGAGAAAAAAATGAAAACTTCCTCTTAATGATGTTATATAATGCAGCATATTATTAATACTAAATTATATTATGCATTTAAGAAAAAAGTTAATTTCAAAGAGTATAAAGCAATCTGGAATGTGCTTATGATACAGTTATCTATAAAACACTAAAATCCAATTTTCATGCATATTAGAGAAGGTGTTGTGTTAAAAATAGTATATGTTAGATGAGAAAAGGAAGGTAATAAATTTTATTAATAAAATTAAATAGTAAATAAGATTTAATATTATTGTAAGGGCACAATAATATAAACTCTTTCAATCATAATGTAAATTATAAATTAGAATTGGTATTTCCCATTAAGAAGGGAATTTCTTTGATGAAAAATGATGAAATAAACCATCATGTCATAAAAATTGGGAATATATTAGGTTCTTTTTTGAAATAATAAAACATGTGGTTTTAAATTCACTTAAAGTTCACATCAAAAAATTCAATGAAGGTATAGCAAGAAAAAAAATCTGCAGTTAGAAATAGGAGTTTCTTATGAAAAGTTAATCCACTTTCATTAAAGGAAATGTTGTAAGATATCACATGAATGTAAATCACTTTTTTATTCAGGAGAAATTTATAGGCCAATTTACTTTGATGATAAGAGTAGCTCAGAGATGTTCAATATGATGGCCTATGGAAAGAAACTAAGGAAGTATTTGCTAAGGCAAAAGCTGGAAATGAAATCTTGAGTGAGACTAAAAACATAACCCTGATTTACCATAAACAGAAGACATCTGCTGTTGTGTGTCCTTTCATCACTTTACATTCATTGTTTCCACTTGATTCTCACTCATTCCCAAGCTATGCATATATTGTTATTTTGAAAATTGCATTCAGGCAGTACCAAGGTGTGTGTGTGTGGGGTGAATATTTTGTATTGATTTTGATATTCATTTTTTTTTATTGGAAAACTACAGAAATTGAATTTTCCTCCATTTTACCAAGACTTCTCATGAACATTCTGTTCAAAGCCTGTTTCACCTTATTTTTCAGAGTAGAAAAATGGATTCAGCATGGTACTCACAAAAATAAAAAACACTGCTAGAATTTTCCCTTGTTCCACAGACCATTCATTCTCTGGTCTTAGATACATATAGAATGGGGACCCATAGAAGATAGTGACAGCAGTCAGGTGGGAGCCACAGGTGGCGATGGTTTTGTGTTGCCCCTCATTGTAACAGATCCTCATAATGGTGGTGAAAACAAAAATGTAGGAGATGAGGATGATGAGCAGGGAAGCTGTGAGGTTGATCCCAGCTGACATAAATAAGGAGATTTGCTTTATGTAAGTATCAGAGCATGTCAACATTAAGAGGGGTGGGTCGGCACAGCAGACATGGTTGATGGTGTTGGATCCACAAAAGGACAAGTGGGAGGTCAATATTACTTGCATCATACCCATCACAGAACCTCACAGGTAGGGGAAGGTGACCAGGCAGATGCAAACTGGCCTGGACATTTGGCTGCCATACTGCAGGGGATTGCAGATGGCCAAGTATCGGTCATAGGCCATGGCACCAAGCATGCAATTCTCTGTAAGGAGCAGGGTCACAAAAACAAAACACTGTGCCAGGCACCCAGCTTAGGAAATTGTTTTTCCTTCTCAGATAAGAAGTTAACAAGCATCTGAGGAGAGACATTAGTGAAGTAAAAAATATCCACACTAGGTAAATGGGTGAGGAAAAAGTACATGGGGTTTTGCAACCGAGGAGTGATTCTGATCAGTAACATCATCCGAAAGATTCCGGTCAGAGTGATGAGGTAAATCAGGAGAAACACCAAAAAAAAGGATGGAGTGCAGTTCTGGCTGGCTGGTCAGTCCCAGCAGAATAAACTCAGTGGTCTCGGTGCCATTGCATTTGAGAACTATCTTCATCTTCATATTCTCTAATAACAGAAAAAGAATTTTCCAGATATAAAAAGATAAATAAATTGTATGTAGTCCAAGAATAGGCAAAATCAATGAGCATTAAAACACACTGGGTTTGAAATGAGAGGGTAAAAATTTTCCATCAGAGACAGGTGATTTTCAATAGATGCCATTATGGTTTCAGGTGCTGATCAAGGTGGGCAATGCATTTGAAAATGAGATTCTGAGATCTGTGCATTCTGCATTGAATGTATTACAACTTCCAGCTTAACTCTGCTCACACATATGGGATTTCACTTAGCCCATAGTGTCCTCATGGAATCTGGGCTCCTGATGCTCAAACATATCCCCACCCATAGTCAGATCATGACACAAATGCTTGAGGAAATAGGTTCAATTGGTGATTCTCAGACAACTAGGTATCATTGCCACCATAGGCAAACCTTCTATAAGTTGGGAAGCATAACCTTCTGCAGGGCCATAAGTCACAAGAGACATAGCCTCAGTTCTTTATTCTATATTTATTCAAACTCATTCCGTCTCTTTCTCATTTCTCACTTACTCCCCAGGAACAATGAATCTCTCCAGTCCCATGGTGTTTTGTCCTTCCCTATTCTTCATACCAGACTAACACAAATAATTTGAACTGTTTCTTCAACTAATTTCTATCTCCTGTGTTCACAACTCTCCTCTTATCTCCCAATACACCCATTTATCTCAATATATTTCCCTTACAGCTTGCATCCAAACCATCAGGAATCCTGTCAGGTCTACCTTCAAAACATTATATAATGAATGTGAAAACCACTTGTCCACACTTCCTCTGCTAACAATGAAGTCTAAGATAAAACTCTCTCTTGCTGAAGTTACTCAATGATCTCCCTTCGTCCTTGCTTGAAATCTTCTTTTAGCCAACACCAGGCAGTGATCTCTTCTAAACATAAAACAACAGGTTGTTGATTAATAAAAAAGGTTCAAGTCTTTCCATCAGTTAGGTTTGAGCAAAAATCTATACTCCTTACCATCATCTGTAAGAGCCTGTATGATATTTTCCTAGCTACCTCTCCAAATTCTTTTCCTACCACTTTCTCCTTTAGTCCTTCTGTTCCTGCCACATTGAACTTCTAGTTGTTCCTTGAGCAGGCTCAGCACATTCCCACCTTAAGGCTTTTGCACTTGCTATTACCTCTACCTAGAATTGTCTTTCCCCAGATCATTTAGTGACTCCTTTTGTCATTTCATTTACATCTCTCTTCTAATTACACCTCCTCATCCTAAAGTTTTCAGTCAGTTTCCTGGCTACCTGTCTAAATTAGCTCCATTCCAAATTATTCTTTACTCATAAACATGCTTTATTTTTCTTCACATTACTTAACACTCTCTGCAATTATTATCTATTCATATGTTTGTTGTCTGTCCTTTTCCACTAAAATTTTAGCCACATGAGGGCAAGAAATTCATTTGTGCCACTCAGATGAGTACCTGAGTCATAGTAGATACTAAGTAAGAATCACCTGAATGGATGGAAGAATCATGAGGCAACTTTGCCAATTCACTACTGTTGCTTTTTCATTGTATGAGGATTTTTTAGCTTTCTGATGTCACCCGTGGCTTCATGGACACTGAGGTTGTACAAAAACTCATAGCTGCCATGTGGAAAATGTACAGGAGAGAGCACATGTAGAGATAGGAAGACAGATTAGGGGTTGTTCTAGTATCACAAGCTGTTTACAATGGTGCCTTATGCAAAACTTTAGTAATTTATGGTTAGAAAATGCAGATTGGACTGCTGGATATTAGGTCAAAGCTCACTCAGGACTGAAATAATGAGTTACCAATAATCCTCACACCAATTTTTTAAATAACAGGAAGACAAAGAAGGTTGACCTTCTAAAGTATGCCTATACAGCTTTATCAAAATCACAAGTTCAAGAAGCTAAAAGTTAACATTAGATCAATGGTTATCACCCCTGCTTCATACTGGAATCAAGTATGGACCTTTAAATAACCCCAACACCTGGGTTCCAGCCCAGCCCAGCCTAGGTAGGACATACCCTGGTATTTTAACTAGTTTTCACATAATTGTAAGTCACAGCCAGGCAATTGAAATGACCTTGTTTAAACCAAATAAAAGTGTTGCTTTCACATAGTTTTCCCTCTGTTAGCATATGGCTTTCCCCCAACAATGGATTCTGAGATATTCTATCAGAGTCCCTCCTGCTCCCAATTATAGAACTTGCCAATAATGGCATACACAAATGTTTTCTCCATCAGTTATTGAATAGGAAAAGTCTCAGACTCGACTTTAGCCCTTAAAGTTTACTGTTGGTTTCAAAATGTTTGTAAAGAGGAGATTTTCCTGACAGCTTCCATGAACGTATCTCAAGTTTTCTTGCACTCAAGAAACAGGAGAGAAAATAAGAAAACTTTCTTACTCATGGTCATAACATCTAATTATTACACAGAGCACCAGGGTTTGTTTTTGGAAGACCCATGAAGAAACACAATTTATGAAATTAGAACCTTTTATTGTTCTCTTTCAGGAAATGTGCTAGAGTGAGGAAGTCAGGTATTTTCTTAGTGTAGCAGCCTGCTATGACAAATTCCACACAGGGCTGGCTTAAGCCATAGGGATTTATTGACTCATGGTTATGAAGCTAGGAGAAGTCCAAAATCAAGGCATCACTAAAGTCTGTTGAAGTCTGGTGCTGGCCATCCTTGAGGTTCCTCAGTTTGTGTCCCTGCCTCATGTCACATGGCAAAGTGCCTCCTTTCTTCTCCTGGGTTCCGTTGACTCCTGCCTTCTGGTTTCTTTCTCCCTGTGGCTTTCTCTTTATGAGGCCCAAGTTATCTGGATTAAGATCCACCCTCATTCAGTAGAACCACATCTTTACCGAAAATAGCATCCTATTTACTAAGTTCATGCCCACAGAAACTTGAACCAAGGTTAAGAACATGAATTTTCTAGGGTACAAAAACCAATCTACCACAGGCAGGAAGGCTCATGTGTTCTCATCCACACTAAAGTGCTCAGAGTTTATACAAGCCAGCAAAATTTTTCTGTGCTGAGAAGTTTTCAGAGCAGGTACATGCTATGACACACAATGATGTACACTTCCACAGATAGACATACCACCAATTTTTGATAATTTCTCCTCCATTCAGCATTGCTTTCTCCTTTCAAGAGGTAGGCCAGTAAGAAAATGGATGAAATAAAGGCTTTAATAGAAGATAATTAATGAGTAAATGTATTTTTAAAACTGCAGTTTAAATAATAGAATAATTGAAAAGAACCTCAATATGCACAGAATAGGGGAAGATTTAAGGTTCTATATACAAGGCAGAAAATAAAAAAGAGAAACAAGAACCCTCAACACTAGAGAACTTTTTGTGAGAACATTAGACTAAAATGTCAGTAAAATCACCAGCAAGTTTGAAAAGGACCAGAACATAGTAGAAAAAAGTGTATTCTCCCTAAGCAAAATGGCATGAATCTGTTCTGATGGTGTTGGAAAAGTTTCATTTAATTCATAAGGGAAGTATCATTATGAACTTTTTAAATTCCCTGTAATGCTCAACATGTAAGTCTACCACAAACCATAGCTTAGTTCTAGGTATGGATCTGTAAATAAGGTGAGGGATGGTTGCAGGAATGACCTGACCTAATATTGACATGACAAATCACCTGCTCTCTTTGTCAGAGTAAGTCTGGGATCTGTCTGTCAGTGGTTTTCACTTAACATTGCAATACTTCCCATCACTACTAATTTCATTCCATGTTTGATGAGAGGAATAGGAAGAAATTTAAAAATATGATGTCTAGTCTTATGAGTTCCTGATTTTCAAAATGGTCAGACATACCTGTGAAGGTGAAGTGCTTTCCTAGCCTCCACAAAGGTCTCAAACTTGAGAAGATTTATACCTGAATGGCTAACCTTGAGACCCTCATCCCTGAAGAATTCATCACGATATCACCATTGAGACATCATTATTCCTCCCTCTGGAGGTGTTTACAAAAGTCACATTTGATTGGGTAGAATCCTAGTTTATGAGTTAATCATTAGATGCACTTAGTATCACTTTGTAAATACAAAAACATACTATGCCAATTTTTATACTGGGATCAAATTCAAGGCAGTTGTGATGGTTAGGCTAATGTGTTAACCTGCTTGTGGAACCTGGACTTATGCATCCCCACGGTCATGTGAGAGACTCTTATTAAATCTCATATTATTGACAGATATCTCGTGTTGATTTTGTTCCCTGAGAGAACCCTGACTAATACAGCAGTTATGAAAGTATTCCTGTCTTCATAATCACAAAGCATTTTCTGTAACAGTGCTTATCACATCCTTAGCTAGAATAGTTTTCCCTCCACCTGGTGGTTTTCTTTGCCTCCTTTATGGCCTTTGCCTCCTTCTCTATCTTTTCTATTTCTTCTGTTATATTGTACATGCTCTGAAGACAGAATTAATGTCAATTTAATCTTTGTATCTCCTGTAGAGATTTGAACAAAATTTTAGGTGCTGAATTAAGGTTTAATGAGGAGATAATAAATGAATAATTAAATAATGATGGTGGGTAGAGGGTTGTAAATCTCATGGTTTTTCACATAAATAACACTTTATCTCATAATGACCTAAGATCATTTCTTCTTATCCATTAAATGCAAAATACAGGGAATTCATCTTTAGATTCTGGGATCTACTTTCAAGATTGGTTTATATTAAATTAGTTCAAGTGGATGTATCAACAGGGGTTTCCAGGCAGGTTAGTAAGAATTATGGGAAAGGTTTAAATGAAATTAGAGGAAAAGGTTTTGGAGGACATATCAAGTTCCTCTCCTTATACTCCGCAAGATCTTGCATCAGTCAGGAGAATGGCAATTGGAAAGATCATGAAAAGAGTCATTGCAATTGCAAGTTTGAATCCAATGAGTCCCCTTCTCCTCTATGTGACTGAAGTTGGTCACACAGGGAAGGACTGAGCAAGAGTTTATCTAGCTGCTCTGCTCTAAGTGATTTCAAGTCAGAAGAAAGGAAGACAAGAGCATAAGTTTAAGACAAATTCTCAAATACAAGTTTATCTGCAATCCTGTTAGCAATTTTAATATCTGACTCCTATGTGAGGTCTGCAATTAATTCAGGATCCCAGAGGAGGGTCATTCAGTGGCTCCTTTAAACTCCAATAATGATAAGCCCAGAAATGTTCTAAAGCTTTTTAAAAAATGGTCATCACAATAAATATTATTCCTGCTAAAACAGCTGGCACATTAATTGAGTAATTACCACGTGCTGCTTTGGCTTAGTCAGGGGAACAGCATGAAACAAAATTCCACTCATATGGTTTAGCTAAAAGAATTTAATGAAAAGATAGAGAAAGGGGCAAAGTTAAGGAAATAAACCAATGAAGGAGAAGCATTGGAGGTCAATTGCAAAAATTGTTTTTTGCAATTTCCACCCCAAGTCCTGAAGGGGCAAAGTCAGTGGATACTTCACCAGAGCCCAGTGAAAGCTGGAATGGAAAGAAGGTCCCTTGCCGCCTTCAAACTCAACATACAGCTTGGGCACAGATCTCCTTAGAGGGATGCAATTATTCTAGGATCTTCATAATGAAGCAGGAACAGAATGAGAAAGATATTGAGCAACTCCTCTCTCCTTCCTACCTCTAAAATCCTGTTGGAATCTCCCAATGTCATACTCACCTGGAAATTTTCCTAGGGATTAAACTCCAGGTGCACAGAGCAAGGCAGAGAAGAATAAATCTGGGCTGGAATTAGGAGGCACAAGAGGAGAATCACCAAAACATCTATAATATCCATAAACACACTTTATAATTATATCTGTATACTTGTATAATTATTTCTATATAAAGGTTAAGGTTCATGGCTCAGAATCAGTAAATACCTAGTCGAAGTTCACCAAAAATTAATTGATCTTTCCACGGTTTTTGTCAAGCCCTCCATATTAATGGATGTAACTATGAACCTTATTCTTGAAAAATTGAATTTTTTTGGTTACCATAGCTTCCAAGGGGAGGGGGAGGGAAGAAAAGGTGGAACAAAGAGCATTTTTAGAGCACTGGAATTATTCTGCATGATTTTGCCATGGTGGCTACAGACCATTATACATTACATCAAAACCTATAAAAGTATACTATGCAAAGTGTAAACCATAATGTAAACTATTGACCATAGTTTGTAGTAATGCTTTAATTTTTGTTCATCCATTGTAACAAATGTACCATACTCATGTATGATGCTCTTAATAGGAGAAAATAAATATGAGAAGAGGAGAGGGTGAGGTATATGGGAATCCCCTATATTTTTGATGTGATGTTTCTGCAACCTAGAGCTTCTTTGAGGATAAAGTAAACAATAAAAAAAATAAGACACTGGGGGACAATACAGAAGAAACTATCAGTATACATAAAAGATAACAGATCTTATGGTGATGGAAGACACAATGCAAAAAAAAATGTTTGGCTTTGTTTTGGGGGAGTTTTTGGATTAGAGAAAAATTAGAGCTATGGCAGAGGAGGACCACTGGTGCAAGGTGTCAGTGGGGGAATGTGTGATGAAGGATGCAACTGGGGCTTGCCTCTTTGGAATATGAATTTCTTCATGTGGTCATGGGGTGTTATCTCAGTGGGTGGAGATGCACACAATAGCCGACAAATATTAAATTTCCATGCTGGGGAGTCCTGCTACTTTCTCTAATAGAGGGGCAAAAATCTCTAGAGAATATACTTCCTTGCAAAAGAGGACAGACCTATATGCCAGGCCCTTGATAGGAATGCTTGTACTTATGAAATTTATTTTTATAAAACTGAACCTTAGCCTACTAATATATATTGCCTAAGAGTTACCTCCTGAAAACCTTCTTGTTACTCAAATGTGATCTTTCTGTAAGCCAAACTCAGTATGTAAGCTCACTGCTCTCCCTCCAGTGTGGGACATGAATCCTGGTGATTGGCCTCCATGGCACTGAAGGATCTTTACTAAGCACCAACTAGTGATGCATTTGGAAAAAGACCTTGACCAGAAGAGGGAAATATCAAAAACAATTGAGTTTTTATGGCCTAGAGATTTCAAAGTGATTTGGGAAGTCATTTCAGAGGTTACTTTTATGCACGTATCAAGAGAATCACTCTGACTGCCAGAGTAAATATATCCTAACCAGGGATGCTCCTAAGGATCTAGGGACATCTAGGCACCATAGGTAGGGCAGACAATCACAGGAAATCGGCACTCCATTGGTGGGCCTTACCTTGGAATAAATGACAACCTATCTCCCCAATGTATCAGAGTTAGACTCATTTATAATTTTCCTACACATGGTTCCTCTGCCTCTTTTATTTGAACCTATAATTAGCACTATACCCATTAAATATATGTCTCAGAGAGTTAACTCTTCATCTCTTCATAATCCCATAGAGCCCTGAATGTCAGAAGAGTTGCAGGCAACACATACTCTCCAATTAATCAAACTCACCCAGGACAACTAACAAAAGGATGATGGTGGATAAACTCCCACCCCAAAAAACGGACTATCTACAATTGTAAGGAAAATATTTCCATCCATCTGCCCCATGAGATCTCAGTCCCCTCTCAATAGGAACCATGTGGGCATCACCATACAAAAATTTTCAAGACTGAGGAATGAACTCATATAACAAGGGAATGTAACTATGAACTAAAGTAGACTTATTATTATTCTAGTAATGGAAGAACTTGTAGCATTGATATTAAGACAGTGGTCGCCAGAGGTTGTGAGGGGAAGGAGAGGGAAGAATAGATATAACATGGGGCATTTTGGGGACATTTGAATTGTTCTGCATGATATTGCAATGACAGATACAGGCCATTATACATTTTTCCAAAATCTATAAAATTGTACAGTGCAAAGTATGAACCCAAATGTAAATTATAGACCATGGTTAATAGCAATGTTTCAATATTTGTTTATCACTTATAACAAATGTAATAAAAATGTTGTTAATGAGAGAAAATATGGGAAGAGGAGGAGGTGGAGTGTATGGGAATCCCTTATATTTTTTATGTAACTTCTAGATAATCTAAAAGTTCTTTAAAAATAAATAAAAAAATAAAAAAATAATAATTGATCTTTCAATTGTTTTTTTAGAATCCAAAACTTTCTCTTTATACCATACACTATTCCTATGTCAAAATATATCAACACTTTTAAGTGTAAATTAAAATAAATAATGAATCCCATTACCTCAACATTCTTAGGAGATTTATTTCCCTGATGATATTGGAGAGTGGGTAAAAATCATGTCCTCAATGAGTTTGGGATTATCAGAAGATTAAAAGGTAGTTGGTTTTCATAGTGAGAATGACTTCCTGCCAGAAATAATGGATCCGTAGAGATTTGGTCCCTATTTCATAATTTGGTTATAAACACTTCATGACTATGTCTCTGTGAAACCACATGCCTTTCTCAGGTAGGATTTAGACATTTTGTCAATTTGGAATCTAGAAATAAATATTTAAATAGTAAACATGAAACTTAAGACTGAAATTCATATTCTGATGAGTTAATAAATACCTCAACCAAAATGAGTAGCTTATTATGCTCTATTCTCAGAACACAGTTATTTATAAATGTACAATGAAGTGATATTTACTTAATCGAAAGGGAACTAGACATAAGAGAAAATCCATCCCATCTACAATTATTTACTGCCTACAATTAGAAAAGCACTGTTCTAGGTTCTGCTGAGGCTACAACTATAGATTAGACAAAATCCTTGACACTAAGGATTCTACACTTTGATGATGAATCTTGTCCTGGACTAGACCTGGCTTTGTCACCAAATAAAAATAGTATCTACCTCTTATTAAGTGCTTACCACATGACATGCATATTTACAAAGTTTTACCTGAATTATGTCCTTGAATGATGGGAGTTTCTATTATGTACCACAATATATGAATGAGGAAATGAGGGAAAGGGATTAATGATTTTTCCAAAACTACACAGCTAGAAACTAAAGGAGCTGAGATTTTGACCCAGGATTTCTGGCTCCAGAATATTTCCCAATAATTTTTGCACTCTGCTAACTCACAATATCTAATCATTTTTATTTTCTGTTGATTCATGAACAAAAATAATGGTATGTTGTTCAATAATCTTTCTGAATTCTTTTGAATTAACAATTCTACGTTTTTATTATAAGGATAATATTGCATAATGTGCTGTACCCACTTCAGGATGAATTGACTTCTTTTGGGTTAACCTATCTATCTATCTATCTAATCTGGTTAAAGTTAATTAAAATATATTTCAGGAATATGCCTTCCTTAAACTTCTTTTTTCCCTTCACTCCATCCATGACTACATGTAAAGCAGACACCACCCTTGTTAAAGTTGAAGACCTGTCTTCTAGATGCCTTGGGGGAATGAGCAGTGGCAACAAACACTTACATGATAGCGCTCAAGTGTGAAGGTGAATGTTAGGAGCACATATTCAGGGGCAACTCAAAGCCACTTTTGTTCACCTACAACCCTCTATGGCATTCCTCAGTCCTTCTGAGATTTGCTTTAAGGAATGAGTCTCCACCTCCCTTATCCTAGTATAAATTCAGCTACATTTCACAGTGACAGAGTCAACAGGAAAATTCCTTAATCAGATTTTGTAAAAAAAGTTGCAAACCAGATTTCAAAGTAAGTCTTTCAAACACCCCATAAGCCCATTGGTGTTTGATGTTTCACATTGCGTAGTAAAATTAACTCCTAGCTGATCCTTTCCCTTTTGCTGTTGCCCCTTACAAACCTTTCTCTATTGGGCAGCCACAGTGATCCTTTTCAAATGTAAATCAGATGTGACACTCTCAAGCCTAAAAGCTTCTAGTCCTTTACTAGGGCACTAAAACTAAAATCCAAACTCTTCACCATGGTGTTCAGAGCTTCCTCTGCCTCTCGCCCGCTTCCCACCTGTGCTTCAGAGGGGACACTGGGCTCCTTGTTTCTAAGCCCTTCCAAGCTCCTTTAAGACCAGGATGTTTACCTTTGTGATTCCCTCTGGCTGGAATGCTCTTTCCTGGCTATTCCTGAGGCTGGCGTTTTCTCCCCTGGTGGGTTCAATATAAGATCTCACTTATTCAGAGAACCACCCAACATCCTAATATGAGCCCCTTGCCTTATTATCCATTTAACACGCTGTTTTGTTTGTGTGTGTGTGTTTTTTCCCTTACTAGCATATTTCCTAGTCTGCATTATTTTATTTCTTTCTATGTTCATTTGTTTCTGGGCAGCTTTTCCTGCTAGGCTACACTTCCTGAGGGCAAGGACCAGAGCTTACTGGCTCACCCCAGTAGTCCAAGTTCCTGGCACAGAGAATCTGAGAGGAAAGCACATAGAACCCAAAAAATTGATTCAGTTGCCTCCAGAGTATTTTTATTGTTAGTGAAGAGGAAATTGTATTAAAGTCTTACACTGAGGTTTACAGACAATATACATTTTCCTTCTTTAGAAACAGGGTTTTTCTAACTTTGAAAATCAATGGAAAACAGGAATGTTGACTATTTTCCCCTAAAAGAGGACCTGCACGTCTCTCAGTGGCTACGGGTAAGGAAGAAGAAAATGGAGGTCAGTTATGAAATGTTAACTATTCTTAAAACACTCATTTTGTGCTGACTTTATCCAGGCAGTTTTCTGAGCACTCTCCATGAATTATTTTATTCCCTATGAAAAACCTATTCCCCATTTTACAACTGGAAAACAAAATCCAAATTGATTAAATACCTTGCCACTAACAGTAGTTTTTTTTTTACCAGTATAACTAGAATCCATGTCACTTAATTGGCTTTGGTTTCTTGAAAATATGAATTTTTAAATATTCAATTATTGACCACTTAGGCATTCAAGAAATTAGACAAGCCCCAGCATAATGTAATCTGGTTTATTTATTTTCTAAATTTTGCGACTAAGCAAAATGTTACCCCATTTTACTCAGAAACTTTGTTGGGGACAATTGTGAGTATAGGCTCCTAGGGCCGTTCAGAACCTTTGTTCGCTTGAGGGAACTCTGAGCACAGAGAGAAAAGTCAGGATGTTGGTGCTTTAGGGAGCCACTGGCCATGTGCATCTGATCCTAAGAGCTGCCCCAAGGCTGTGCTGAGCATTAGACAGTGCACAGCTCTAATGAGAGTTGACACATCTCTGGGTTGCATGTGTCAAAATTCACTCAAGACTCCTGCTGACGCTGAGCCTCACTTCTGGGCCTGAAACACTATGTGTGCACTCTTTCTTACCTTCCAGAGGCTCTGGGGAATTAATAATCTATCCTTACATATTTGCTTCTAAGCACCTTATCTCCCGAGAGTAATCATTTCTTCTCGTTCATCATCTGTTTGAACATTTCTAAATTACAATTAGAGGAAGTAGAAAGAGAGGTCAATGAGAAGGAAATGGGTATAGTCCCATCTATTTTCCTTCCCCTAAAGAGAAAAACATTTTGAACACAGATTAGTAAAGGAGTAAACTTTTGTTTATCTGTAGTTCCCTATGGCATAGAGCTTTTTATATCCATGAGGACAAAACGGAAATCTTTTTAAGTCTCTTTCTTTTTTACTGCATCTCCTCATTTCCAGTCAATGAGACAAATATACTTACAAGGATTTTAAATCCCTTAAGTTTGCTTCTTAAAAGGTGCATAATTATTATGTCTTCCCTCTTCCTTTCAAACCTGTTGATTATTGATACCTATGCAAGTGTAAATTGACAAAGTGACCTTTCCCCTGCAGTCCTCTTAGAAAAATTTAATTTTGGTGCACTCTATTTCCTCAAAATATGTACATGCATTCCTTTCTGTTTTCAGTAGCAGAGTTGAGCCTCAACTAATTTCCCTGAAAATAGGTTTGTCAGAATTTGCTTTCATCTTTCTGGACAATCTTCTACAGAACTATCATTTGGTGCAAAGGAACCAATAACTGCAAGCATTCCTTTCACCTCACACATGAATGCATTTTCCACAGCGAAGCTGGGGAATGAATTCTTATAGTTGTTTCAGGCAATCTAGAGCCATTTAACATTGTTACAAGAATGTATGCATGTGCACTTTTTTTTGGTTAAAAATCTATAGTTTCATTGGGTTTTTCAAAGAATTCATGGTAATCTCAAAACAAAGAAGCTTAAGAACCATTCCTACAATGATTGAGGTTAAAATATTTTTTTAATTCTCTCTTTTTCCTCTAAAATCATATTTTATCATTAGCATATAATTGATTGGCCTATAAAATTTTCTAGACTGTCTTTGAATGGCATCCTCACTTAGGATGAAACACTTCCTTTCAGCTTTTCTCCTTTTCTTTGTGTGTGTGTGTGTGGTGTGGAAGGTGCTCTCCTGCTGCTGCTCTATTCCCCTTGTCAGCCTCTTGGTCCGACACTGCCTTCTTTGGTGTGATACCTATGCAGTTAGATAGGTCCCCGGGCTCAGAAGTTTCATTTAAAGCTCTTGAAATTCTTAAAAAGTTTTGAACAAAGTCCCTCCATTTTTATTTTGCACTGAGCCATATGGATTATATAGCTGGTATCAGTTCCAGATTCTATTACTCATAGCTTCCTTTCATCCAGCTGGTTTTTCCTAAGGCTGCTTCACTGGGTAGAGCCCCCCTGTGGTATTTACTGTGAAACTGGAGGTTCCTTGTTCAGAAAGCATTCACCTTTTACTCTGGTCTGACACAAGCAACCCACCTGCTGCAATTATCTTTCTCAGCAAACATGCTTAACATTCATAGGAACTTATTTACCCCTTTCCACTTTCTAGTGCTTCAGTTGATACATCTGCATCCCACCCAAGTCAAACCTTATGAGTCAAACCTTTTCAGATCCAAAGGCAGTCTTTATGTGACATGCAATGAATGATTCCTATGTCAACAAATGCCTCAAATCCCATTCTCATCATGTCTTTTATTTTTATCTAAAAGTCCAATGTTCTGAGCTTTTACTCTGATTTTTCTCTGTTTTGGCAACCACATTTTTGTTTGTTTGTTTGTTTTGGTTTCCAGAGTTTGCTTTATTTTGCAGTACAAAAATCACTGTAACCATTTTGAGAGAGACATCATTGAGGCAGAGGCTCCATCAATTCAATACTGCATTGCAGCTTGGTCCATTGAAAAAGCTACACCTGAGGTACAAGGTGCTTCTAGTTTTATCTGCTTTATGACAGGTTTTTTTCTCCTTTTCTCTCATCAGTTTTATTAGATTAAAACACCACAAGTGAAGAGGAACATGAAAATACCTCTTGATGGCACCTTGCTGCTCACAAAAATAAATATGCTATTTTTGCAGTATTTGCTGCTACACAATTGTTCAATAGAAGGGGTTCCTAACTTCTTACCCCTGTTCTCCAGTGAAGATTGTTGATATTCTTAATAGGAAAGTCATAAGAATGCGAGAATCAGTCTTTCAATGAAGTGAAATATTTTTATTTTAGGGAAGCTCTTAGCTAGAATTGTCTGCATTTCTCTCCACGGACTCTGCACAAACACATCCACGCACACGTGCATGCACACACACAGGACACCACCAGCTGTTTCCAAAGAATGATCATAATCAGTGTCTTTGTACCTTTAGGTCGTTTTTCCTAGAAGACCTTTCCAAGATCCTTATTACTTGTTCTCTTCATTTTGATGCTTACAAAGTACAACCTTTCCAGTGAGGTTTTTAACACCCTTTCCCCTTTTTACTTACTTACTTGTAAGTAAGTAAATAAATAAGTAAATAAATTTTATGTCTCTGCCCACTAGTATTTGTGAGCTCCAGAGGGAGAAATTTTTGAAGTTTTTTGTTCACTTACGTATCAACAGTGCCTAAATGCACAATACCTTGAATATAAATTAATATTTACAAATATTAAGTTTCACATCCACATTGGCTTCAGTGAGATGCAGGACGCATTATTAAAGCCATTTACAAATGGAGAAAAGTTGTGTCTTGCTTATAGTTCCTAAGCAATTAATCTGAAGAAATATCATTGTAATCCAGGACCCCCAATTTACCCCTCATGCAAACTTTGCTATTGTTTCTAAATATGAAACATATTTCCTGACGTGAGAGTACAGGTGGCCACAGTTTATTGTCAGCTATATCGTAGATGTATATGAGTATACCAGTAGTAAATGCCTATGATTAAGGGGAAAATGAGTGACACAACTCTCTTTCATTACATTATACTAGGCAGGATTCCATCCTATATTTGACCCAGTTGTTTCTTATTTTATTTTTCAAGGCCCTCTGAGTCCATTTATGGTATTTCTGGGAAAATATCAAGTTTAGGGAGGCAATATATTGCACCTGCACCTAACAAAGAAGGTTCTCAAGTAAGTTGACTAAATTGGTGTTTCATATCTTATGCTCATTAGAAGTGTGATCGTGGCCCAATTACCTTATCTTTCTGTACTTTATTTTTGTCATTTATAAAATAGGATTAATGATAGAATTTACCATTAAGTATTTTTTGAGGATAAAATCTTTCATTGCATGCAATGAGCATAGAAATTACAACCTGCCATGTTATTAATGATCTATATACATCAGCGGTGACTATTATGAATTTACTCAACAAATGTTCATTAAGTAATTACAGTCCTGGATACTGCAGACATAGATTCAAATAATCACATCATTCCTGGCTTTCTAAAATATGTTTGTGACACATTTTAAAGAAGATAAGAATTAGAGAAGACTGGAAACAGACTTTAAGTATGATAGAAAGAGCAAAAATAAAAGTAGCTTGAGAGAAAGTAAGAAAGCAATTAGCAAAAGTTTGTCATGTGAAGAGTGCTAACAAGGAAGAGTTAAGAGTAAAACCTCTGGATAAATACAAGATGTGGTTAATAGCATAAATGCTCACTATGAATAACTTCATTTCTTTTTTTACTACCACCTTAAGTCATTGCTGTTTACCATCTTCAAAACACTAGGTGTTTACTTCTTTTAATTTGAAGATGCTTTGTTCTTTTATTTGACATATGCCATTTAAACAAGATGATTGTCTCTCCAGAAAACGACTACATTAGAATCTTCTGGATATTTTTTTAAATGTGCAGGTATCAGTATCTTATATATGATATTGTGAAACTGAATTTGCTTGAAAACAAATTTCCCAAGAGATTGATTTTCACACCAAGGTTCACAAAGACCTTGATTTTCCTAAGTGTATGACAGCATGGAAAGTTCAACAGGGGTACAGAGCTGAGGAAAACAAGGTAGGTCATTCATTCTTTCAGACATATGCCACTTTGTCCTTTCTTACTTTTTAATTCAGTAAATAAGTATGTGCTAGAAAGTCATGGTATAATAATGAACTAGACATTGTCCTGCCTTTTGAAGAATTGATTATTGATTTATGCAGAGGAGCAATCAGTACAGGTAAATATATGTAGAAGCTAGAAGCATAGAACAAAAAATAAATTTACTGTCTCATGTATGAGGGAAGAAATCAGAAATGCCTCTCAAAGGAGAAGCCTGTGAACAAGGTCTTGTAACTAAATAGACTTTGAGAGGCAAAGAATATTCCAAGTAGACAGTGGACATGTAGGTCACTTGTATGGGTAAATAGTGTAGTTGCAGGTAGATGTATAGACTAGGTAGTGGTATAGGTATCAGCACAGTTAACCTATAGGTATAGGAATACACATAGAAATCTACAAGTAATTTAATACAAAGTAAAATAAAATAATGACTTAGTAGGTGTATGAAATCTGTTATGTAGTATCCAGAAAGATATATCTTTTGATGACATGTGCAGGTTTAGAGAATTTGATTTTGACTGATATTAAACATGTATTATACTTATTTGTCTTCTTTTTTCTCTTTGTTCAAGAGCACAGGAAATACTCATTAAATATGGCAGTGCAATAACTGTATTCATTCTCCTGGGACTTACAGATCACCCACAACTCCAGCCTCTCCTCTTTGTGTTGTTTT
>JAQZBX010015729.1:0-14091 GCA_029593785.1 Cabassous unicinctus
AAAATACTAGATGAGAGAAATACACTAAGGACTGAACTTTTGGGCACAAAGAAAACAGAAACTGATTCTGGAACTTCCAAGTTTCTGGAAATCAAATTCCCAGATGAAAATGCCCTATTTGAAGACTTTACTAAACTTGGAACTCGTAACTCAGAATTGAAGATGCAGTTATCTAGGAAAGACTTGTGGAAAGTCTTACCATCTGATGGCATGGACCCCTGCTTCCTGCATGCTAAACCAACAAAGTTTTTGAGAGAGCTGTATGAACAAAACCACTGTCAGCTTGGACAAAAGAGAACATGGAAAGGAGAGATTGAAGGAGAATCAGCTTTAAGAAGAAAACCATGGAATAAGAATTCTGGACTTAAGACATCTCCTTGGGCCAAGAGAGGCGCCCCACCCATGTGTACAGAGAGGGTGAGTTTGCCCCTGCAGTTGAAGAGGGTGGATGTTCCTACCCGATGTTCTGAGAGAGTTTTGCCATCCCAGGGTGCAGAGAGTGTGAAGCACATTCCTCATAGATTAGGGCGGTTAAGGTCAACACCCCATAGGTGTGAGAGGGGTGTATCTGTCCCCCATGGATTAGAGAAGGCCAGGTGGTCAACCCATTGCTGTGATAGGTTTGAACCTGTATGCCAAAGGTTAGGGAAGGCCAGGTGGTCAACTGGTTGCTCTGAGAGGGTTGAACCTGAATGCCAAAGGAAAGGGGGAATGTTGTCTTCACCTCACTGTACTAGGGGGGCTAAGACTCTAGCCCAAAGATTGGGTAAGGTGTGGCAATCACTCCAACACTCTTGGAGGGTGAGGTCTGGAGCTTGGTTGACACCCAGATGCTTGATGAGGGTGGAACCAAGAAAATGGCCTTTGGGCAAGCCTGTGGAAAGGGTGGTTCCCATGTGGCCCCCAAGAGAAGAAACCATCTTCTTAAGAATGACTCTCAGACTTTGAAATCGAATGGAGGATACCCTGCAGGTTTACTGAACTGCAGAGGATCCATGACTCATGTTTAACATGCCAATTTCTCCTTATGATATTGAAAATGCTTATCCTTTGTCTTTCCATTTGTGTATTGGAAGCAGTTAAATGGTTTTGTAAGTTTCAGAGGTCTCTATAGCAGACGGGACTTTGCCTCAAGATGAACTGTATTTCTTTAAAATGATTATGATATGATTTTGTAGTTGAATTGTTACTGATTTAAGGTTTTTTGAATATCGTAATGTATTTTTGGAATTCAGAGGGTGGAGTGTAACTGTTGGCCAATTTGATGTAATTATGAATTCCAAAAATATAATTGGATCATGCTTGTAAACTGATCTGTTAATCTAGGCATGATTGAGTTATGATTGGGGCATTGACTGGGCCACGTCAGTAGGGCGTTGAGCCCCACCCCTTGATGGGTGGGGAATCGAATATAAAAGGCAAGGCAAAGAACAGAGTTGAAGCAGTCTTTTGAGAAGCAGTTTTGATGTTGGAAAGAAGGCCCCAGGAGAAGAGAAGCAAGCCGTTCGCCTGATCGTCTACAGCTGACCTTGTGGAGGAAACAGGAGCTAAGCCCAGAGAGAAGAGCAGCCCAGGGAAGAGAGGAACCCTAGAAGCCTGAACCCTGGCAACGCCAGCAGCTGTCTTGCTCCAACACGTGACAGTGGACTTTGGTGAGGGAAGAAAATTATGCTTTATGGCCTGGTATCTGTGGACTTCTACCCCAAATAAATACCCTTTATAAAGACCAACCCATTTTTGGTATTTCACATTAGCACCCCTTTGGCTGACAGATACAATCCTGCTATTCAAATTTTGATGCTCAAGTGTACTATATAAACGTAATTGTAATTATAAGTGCAATCTCAATGTCTAAGCACTGCTATTCTAGAAAAATCTTATATGATATTTGGTATTCTAGTTTATTATAAATATATCCATGCTGAGCCATAAGATTTAAAAAAACATTTTTAAAATTTTTTTTTTAATTTTTAAAGAAACTTTAGATTACATAAATGTTACATCAAAAATATAAGGGGTTCCCATATGCCTCACCCCCTCCCCTTCCCACACTTCCCCACATTAACAGCATCCTTCCTTAGTGTGGTACATTTCTTACAATTGATGAACACATATTGAAGCATTTCTACTAACCATGGACTACAGTTTACATTATATTTTACACTTTGCACTGCACATTTTTATAGGTTTTGGCAAAGTGTATAATGGCCTGTATCTGTCATTGCAGTATCATGCAGGACAATTCCAATGTCCCAGAAATGCCCCATGTTATACCTATTCTTCCCTCCCCTCAGAATCTCTGGTGGCCACTGCCTATCAGTAATACAAATTCTTCCATTGCTAGAATAATAATGTCTACTTTAGTCCAGAGTTCCATTCCCCCCTTATGTTTGTTCATTCCTCAGTCTTGAGGATTTTGGAATGGTGATGCACAGTCTGTTTCTGATTGAGAAGGGGCTTAGCTCCCATGGGGTGGGTAGATAGAACTGTCTTGCTTGCAGTTGTAGATACTCTGTTTTTTAGGATGGGTGTTGTCCCTCATTTTTTGTTAGTTGTCCTGGGCGAGTCCGATGAACTGGAGAGTAGGTGTTGCAACTCTTCTGAGATTTAGGCTCAATTGGCATATGAACAGACCTCAGATTTAAGTCTCTGGGACATATATTAAATGAGTCTAGTGCTAATTATAGGTTCAGATAAAAGGGGCAGAAGAGTCAGATATAGGGAAATTATAAATGAGTCTAACTCTGTTACATTGGTGAGCATATATTTCAAAGTAAGACTCACTGACAGGGTGCTGAATTCCTAAGATTGTCTGCCCTGCCTATAGTATCTAGATGTCTCTAGAGCCCTCAGGAGCCCCACTGTTTGAGGCACTGTTTACTGTGGCAGTCGAGATCCTGCTGAAATGAGCATAAGTGTAACCTCTGGAATGACCTCCTGACTCACTTTGTAATCTCGTAGCCGTATATTGAGTTTGGCTTAGAGATAGGCCACATTTGAGCAAAAAGGAGGCTTTCAGGAGGTAACTTTTAGGCAATATATAATACTAGGCTAAGTTGCAGTTTCACATGAAAAGGTTCATAAGTACAACTACATCAATATCATAGGGCCTGGTGTAATGGACTGTCCTCCTTTGCTAGGCATTGCCCTTGTACTCAGGGGATTCTTGCCGTTCTATTAGAGAATGTAGCAGGACTTCCCAGGATGGGAATTCAATATTCTTTTGGTTATTGTGTAAGTCTCCACCCACTGAGACAGTGCCCTGTGACCACTTGAACATATTCATATGCCATAGAGGCATGCCTTAATTACACACATCCCCTCGTCACCGACACCCCGCACCAGTGATCCTCCTCTGCCACAGTTGTGACCCTTCTGTGATTCAAAACCTCTCCAAAAATAAAGCCAAAAAATAAAAAAAATAAAAAATAAAGTAATAAAAAATAACAAATAAAATACAAAAATAGAAAATAATTAAATTTTCTTCACTGTGTTTTTTGTTACCATAAGATCTGTTATCTTTTATGTACAATGACAATTACTTCTGTTCTTGCCCTGTGTCTTAATTTTTTCACTGTATCTTCAAAAAGCTTTAGATTATAGAGACGTCAAATAGAAAACATAGGGGATTCCCATATACCCAACCCTCTCCCCCGAGCCATAAGCTTTTAATTCAGAAGAAATAAATAGTAGAACCCAGGCTAGAAATAGAGAACATCACCAGAGACAGAACAACTTTCAAGGAATACAAGTAAACTTTATAACATAGCCCATTGAATTGAAAGGCCCTAGAAGTCAGAGCTCACAGCTCCTCATCTGGGTGCCTCCCTAGGAGAATCAAACCAGGGGAAAGCAGAATCTTAAGCATCAGAGTTGCTCTGTAAGTGTATATTGCTGGTGAATGCAAATTTTGCTTAGGTAAACAAAACTCCCGCTTTTGGGTAACATATTTACCAAAGCCAAGTTCAAAAGCTTAATAAAAAACAGCTGTGGAAACTCACACATTTTTCAGGACTACCATGTAAAAATTTGAGTAATTTAAATTGTATCAAGTTAACTGATATAAACTACCTTCATATTTTCCCCCATGATAAGAAAGGAATGAATCAGATGGCTAAGAATTTAATTTAGATTAACACCTAGATTGGATCATTTATTTGGTATTAAATTAGGAGTGTAATTATTTCTCAATATTGGGCCTTGTTTGCATCTTTAGAATTCCTAAGAGTATGTTTTAAATACTTTATGGTTTGAAAATTCACTAATAGGAGAGTGGATGTAGCTCAACTGGTTCCCATGTATGAGGTCCTGGGTCAATCCTGGTACCTCCTAAAAAAAATTCACAATTTTTACTTGTTTCAGCTTATTATCTATTAGAACACCTTTCTCCACCCTCAGTTAATTTGGCAAAACATAAGCCTGATTTACCTCTTCTGTTGTCCTTTGGGTGTAGTGTCCTTAATCTTTGCATTCTGTTTTATCTTGTTCTTACTGTTCTTAGTACTTGTCAGAGTCCTTTTAAATCCTCCTGTGAATGCTGCTGATGCTTTGAAATTGCCTTTACAGAAAATTTAATTGGCTCTGCTCTAATTACAGCTTTTGTGTGGTCTGTGCTGGCTTAGTTTATCAGTTCCTCCACATTTATTGGATTACATGTTCTAAAGTGACCTAACATCTAGCCGTGTATAACAGAGTAAAGAAAGACTTCATTTTTTTTAAAGGATTTATTTATTTATTTATTTACTTTTATCCATTTTTACCCCCCACCCCTCGTTTTTGCTGTTTGTGTGTCCATTCGCTGGCAACTCTCTGTGTCCGTTTTCTTGCCCTCTCTTCTCATCCTTCTCCTCCTGTCTTCATTGGGATTCGATCCTCATAATCTCTGATGTGGGAGAGAGGCGTCCTACCGCCTGCACCACCTTAGTTCCTGGCTTTTTGGTGGGTCTCGACTTGGCTCTCCCTTGTGTCACTCTCCTACTTCAATAAATTGTTTAAAATAAATAAATAAATAAATAATAAATTCTCTAGTGTTTGCTTTAAAAAAAAAAAAATGTTCAGGTGTGAACGTGCTGGCTTAGTTGAGTGTGTCTTTCTTACCCTTAGGGAATACGAATTTTTTTCTACCACTGTGAAAATGTAAATACTCAGAATGACTTGTTTTGATTTACTATTCAGTTTGTCATGGTTAACTTTTATTTCTCCATGTTCTCTTTAAGGAAAAGCTTCCCGCTTACCTTGCCACCTCACCAATTCCCACTGAAGATCAGTTCTTTACGGAAATTGATACCCCTTTGATGAAATCAGGTGGAAATGAAAGACCATCTCAGAGTTCAGACATCTCACACATCTTAGAAACGGAGACAGTTTTCACTTCAGGTTCTGTGAAAAAGAAAAAACGAAGGAGAAAGAAATGCAAGCAAGACAGTAAGAAGGAAGATCAAGCCACTTCTCCTGCTGCTGAAGATGCACTTGATGTGGATTTAAGCTCTGATGATGAAAAGGGAGCCCTGTCAGCAAGGTAGAAAACTCAGTCTGAAAAGGGTCTTTCTATGCAGTTACCAGGCTGTGCACTTGGGCTATAGGTGGCACTGAGGTAAAGTGAGAAGCTGCTGTTTCTTTTACAGATGTGTATTGTGAGGTTTGCATTTACTTTCTCCCCTTGACAATTTATTGTGGAATTTTGTGGAGCAGGCATTTTCTTTTCTCCTTTCTGCAACTCTGCAAAAACTGCCACCAGATATCCTGCTGTGGTATTAAAATACCATTTGCAGCAGACTAGAGATGTGTCTTTTTTCAACCTATAAGTTTCCAGAAGTTGAATAAATCATAAGACACAAAGTAGGTCTGAATTCGTGGCTGGCCCATGGTTGAGCAGGTACGTGTGAGCACCGCATCCGTGCGCCACGCGGTAGATGCTCGTCCACTTGTATTTTCACACAGCTGCTGAAAAGAGAGTGGTACACTACTTCCTGGGAAAATTAGTGCCCTTAAAAGCTTTTTCATGACAGAAAAGAGAGAACATAATTTCTCTACTTAGGATTGCCAAATATATACCAAATTGTAAGCTCTACACTGATCTAGTATGGTTTATTTACCAAGCTTTTGTTTTAAATGGTCAAGCCAGGAGGCAGAAATTAGTGACTAATGTAGTATCTTAATCCCTTTTTGACAAAACATTTAACTGATTTTCTAAAAATTTTAAATCCTAACTCTAAATCCCAGAATAAAATCCTTCATTTGATAATTTTTAATATATGAAATTTTTCTATTCATCATCTTTGACTTTTCATCAGCTTTCATGTTGTGGGTATTCCTTCTCATACTTCCCACACTGAATATATTAGACTAAATTTAGCTCTGATAGAGTGCAGAATTCCTCTGTTGGAACTAAATAACAAAAAATGGAGACTGTAGTGTAAAAGTGCTTTAGACTCAACAGGTCAGTGTAAACTACACTATACAATTGAAAAACCTTGAGTAAAACAACATCTGGATAACATTTTTTAGTCAGTATGAAAATACTATCTGGGAAGAGCTTAATTCGAACTGTTCTTTATATTCTAGAGTTACTTTTATATCATTGATTCACAAAGGATTGTAAACTGAAAAAGTACTGCCATCTCTTTAAAAAGAGACCCTTCCCTTTTTTTCCTTCCTGCTTTCAAGTCTCCTAAGGGTTATTTATCCTAACTTTCCCTAAGAGAATAAACTGCGAGAATCTTTAATCTTCCATTGCTTGATTTCAAGCCTAAGAACAGTATAAACAATTCCTTTACAAGTTTTTGTCTTCTTACTTATAGTACAGTGTGTAGCTGGGCAAGACGTGTTCTTTTGAGAAATTTGCAATTCACACACATCTATATTTTATTTGAATCAGCACTGCATTGCTCCCTTAAGTGCCTTAGTTCCTGAAAATATTTTTGCTGACTAAAATTCTTTCAAGATCTACCAAAAAAAGTAGATTACTTTGTATTGACCTGTTTCCTTTCTTATCATAATAGAGCAAAGTTGAGAGCTCCTGAGTAACGTGCACCTTCAACTTAGGAAGTTAAAAATTGCTAAAAAATATACAAAGCCTCCTACTAAATACGTAAGAGTCATTACTCTAAAGGAATTGTGTAAATGAGTGTTGTAAGTACTGTTTTAGATTGCGTACAAAGCTGCATGGACCAGTTCTGTTGGTGCACTGATTTGATTGGCAGGTTATCTCTCTGAGCCAGACCTTGCTTTCTTGGTAACCAGGCCGTATCAGAATACACATGTAAAATGGAGCCTGTAATGATTTTCAGGAACTCAGATGCTGCCATATTTGGAGGACCCCCCTCCCAAATCTCATTTAGGCAGGATCTGCTTAATTATGCAGCCAACAGAAATTAGGACGTTTAAAAAGAGACAAAATGTAAACAGTGTGTGGGTTCAGGTTGTATACCCAAAGAAGCTATGTGAACGGTAGACTTACTGGGCCCTTTGTAGTTGCAATTGTGGAGCAGTAGCGATTGCTCAAGGACCTTACTTGCTTATCTGTAGAATATGAACACTGAATGAACTACATGGTTTGCAAGGCTCCCTCCAGTTCAGCATCTAGATTCTAAAATCATTTGGGGTAAGATGTTTAAGGTCAGAAAATATTAGCACCATGTTAAAGACAGAAAAAGACTAGGAAGTCAGTTGCTTTTGCAGTTGTGAGGTCCAGCGATCAGAGAATTTGCACCTTTCATATGTCTTACTCTTTTTGGCCTACCACTTGGGAAAGAAATTCATTTTCTAGAGAAGCTGCCTAAAAGGTTTTTATTTTGATAAATGGGATACTAATTACACTATTTACTTTTTAAGAATCTCACTGAATAATAGAATTTAGGTTTATTGACACTTCTTGAAGGAGGCAGATCAAAAAGGAAACAGTTCTTTAAAGCAGGTTGCTGTTGCACAGAAGAAACTCGTTTGTGGAAATTTGAGAGCTTTAAACTCCACAAGACTTTGTTTAAACTGCACCTAGCAAATTTCTTTCCTTTCTAAAAACGGGTGGTCTCTCAGCACAATTGGACTTTTGATGTGAATGTAACATTGAAGCCAAGTTTGTGTGTGTATGTATTAAAAACATTGCACCTGGGCATAAGTAGCCTTTTGAAGGGAAAGGACTTTTCAAATTGCATGGTGCTCTAGGCTTTAGTGCAAATATACAAGACATACCACTGATGAAAATATTTAAAATATCCAACAAGAGCAAAAATGGAGAATCAAGACCACACCATCAGAAAACAGTCTCAACCTTTAATCTACCAGAGCAGACTTGTTTAAAAAGCTGTATCTGGGAGCTAAGTCTTTTCACAGACAACATCTATTGATCTCCTCATCAGTAACTGCCTTCTGGAAGTACCCTCCATGTGCTCTGTGGTTACCACAGAGATTCAAGGTGACATGACTCTTCGGGCCTTCTCCCTGGCTTTCCTCCACTTTATTTCTGATCCAGCAGAGAATTTCACAGGGCTTCTTTCATTCTTGTTAGGGGATATTTGTTTGGGAAATGTCCTGTATCCAAATGCAGACCTCATTAGCTACACTGAAATGTATCAACTAATACTGTGTCCTCTAAGATTAGGGATAAACGTATGTTTAACAGTTAGTAATCTTTACTTATGGTAGTTGGCAACCCCATTTACCTCTTACATGCCACTGGTTAAGATTAAAACTCATTTAGTACCTATAACTTGTCCCACATAATAATTTGCTATTTATTTTAGTTTTCTGTTGATTTTTCTCTACTTTATAAAAATTGAGGCTAATTTATAGTAATGTTTGGAGCTCTTAAGTGTGTGGTTTAATGAACTTTGACAATTGCATGCATCCATGTAACATCTGTTGATTTTTGAATGGGAAAAATGTTGGTTTGCAAAATCATGCATAATTTGAAGACGTCTAATATTGAGGTGCATCTCTGGAGGCTGATGTGCTCTATAAACACTTACTTGGAACTTCAGCAACTGTAACCCCCACCCCCAAGCCCCTACTGAACATTAAACTATTTACCCTACTCAAAATCCTCTTCTGCTCAGTGTTAATGTATGTATTTGTCCTATATTTTAGTATAGCTATAACCAGTTTTCATACTATTTTCTTCACCTTCTAATCTATATACTCCCCTATATCCTCATGTCATATACTTAGTTTAAGTTGCTGTCATGGTCTGCCTAGCTGGTCCTTTGTTCTCAGACATATGTGCCATTTTAGGAAGTGCTAAAAATAAATTAATTAATTAATAAATAAATAACACACACAAAATAGTGCTGAAATAGGTTTTTAGAAATCCTGTTTTAATAAAGGACTCTTAGGACTGAAAGGAACCTCAACATCAGAAATCTTTTCCATCACTTTAATGGGCCTAGACTAATGGGCTCTATTTTTATCGAGATATGCCGAGAGACAACCATTCCATGTCTTCTTGAGGTTGTAAATTCTTAATGGTGCCTGATCACTCTGTCTCTCAGTATTTTACTAAATCCTGTTTGCCTTGCTGAATTCTTCTTGACTTACCTTTTATACTGCAGTGAAACATGTTCCAAAAACCAAATACTTTTAATATAAAAATTTCTGTGATTTTTACTTTCTTTCAGACCACTTTGACCTAATGAATAATAATTGGTTAAGCTGTAGTGTCCTTTCAAATTTGATAAATAAGGACTGTTCAGAAGCATCTCATTTCCCCTTTCTCTCCCTTTCCCTTACCATTCGATTTTCCTTTATTAAGAAATAGAGTATTGTTACCTGGATGCCTGCCTTCCTCAAGTATGTGTTTCTCTCCCCGTAAATGAAGCTGTATGCCACAGTAGTAATCCTTCTGGGGCAAAGATGATTATGGCTAGGAAACCTTAAATTAAGTGGTATACCTGGGTGGGAGAGCTATGTGTCAGAGCTAGTAGAAAAGCAGAGTATGTTAAATTAAGATATAAAGGAAGAAAAATAATATTGAAAATTAATAAACTGGTTTCTGTCTGTATTTTCAGTCCAGCAAATTTATGATATAGATTTTCCCATTTTATGATATCTGTTGAACATTGAATTTTCTATAAGAAGCTCTTGAACTTATATACTATAGTGCTTTGTTTATTTTAGCATTTTTCTCTCTATTTTTCAGAGTATTCAGCATGACATACCACATAAATCTCACATCAACTCTGTGAAGTAGGCAGGACAAGTGATAAATTTCCAACTAAAGATGAAAACTGGGGCTCACAGGCCTTCCTGAGGGATGTTTTCAAGGTTATATAGCAGCTAGTCATATTAACTTTGCAAATTAAAATCAGGCAGAAGATCAGTTAATTAAAACCTTATTATTCAGCCGCCTCCTTCTGTTCAAAGGTCTGTATAGGAACGTTTAAATAATTTATCATATTTTTGTATTATATTCCTCATATCTCTACATCACATTAGAATTTGTCAAAGAAAAGAGAAAGTTCTCAGATAATCCCTGGGCCAAAAAAAAAAAAAAAGAAGAAAATAAGTGCTTGGCTTTTAGGAATTTAGAGTGATTTTGAAATTTTGAGTCCTAGCTCTTCTCTGCTATTTTCTGTAATCTATAGGGGAGTGTAGTGGAAAAGAACAAGAGCTGTCCACACAGACTTGGTTTGAACCCAACTAACTAGCTTTTTTACTTTGGACAACTTATTTACTTTTTCTGGATTCTTGATCTCCTTATATCTAAAATGGGATATTACTGCCTCAGATTTGTAAGGATTAAATGTGATATACGTAAAACTCTCATTTTCTTCTCCTGGTCTTTAAATCAGTTACTCCTCAGGAATGTAAAAAGGGCTTTTTAGCCACATCTTGCTTTTTGCCCTTCCTCTTTCTATCCCAGATATAAATAGTGACTGGAGTAGCATATGGTAGGTGGCATTAGTGAGTCCCTTCTCCATCAGATTTTACTTTTAAAAGGATGAGTTATTAATCAGGCCTTTGTTTTTCTCGTTTAAATGATGTATCAATAGATTTGTAGGGTGGATATTTTAAAACTGGCACAAAGGTCATTGTTCCTGCTTTCCTCTGTTTTTCTTCCTTTCACAGAGGATCTTCAAATGCTTCCTTAAAGGAAGAAGACTACAAGGAGCCTTTGAGCTTCCATTCTGCTGGCGATCACTACCCCTTATCTGATGGAGATTGGTCTCCTTTGGACAAGTAAGTAATTTTTAAATTTCTCAGTTTCTTAAAGGAGAAAGGAAGAAAGGGTATAATAAAAATATATTAAAAATGTTTACTTTTTTTTAAAAGCCTCCCAACAACAACAACAAAAACAACAAAAAACCTGTACCAGATTGCTTCACAGGGGGATTCTAATAAACAATTCAAGAAGACTTTAAAAAAATTTATTTAAGTGTTTACTTCTAATATGGATATAAACCTTTTCTCTCAATAATTACTTTTTTCCTAAACTTTATCTGACTTACACGGACAATGCTGGTCAGTGTAGATTTGTGTAATCAACATAGAATTTGATTACCAGGAGATTTTTTTTAATTTTTTTAAATTTTGTTTTGTTTTGTTTTTAGGTACCGAGGCCAGGAACTGAACCCGGGGCCTTGTATGTGGGAAGCTCATGCTCCACCACTGAGCCATATCAGCTCCCCTGAGTTGGTTTTTTTATTCGTTTGGTTGTTGTTGTTTTTTTTTTATTTTTAGGAGGCACCGGGAACTGAACCCAGGACCTCCCATAGTGGAAGCAGGCACTCAGTTGCTTGAGCCACATCTGCTCCCCTACCAGCAGTTCTTAAATTCTGATCTTTTATTGTCAACTATTGGCTGTAACTATGGATGATATAGTAAACAAAATGTACAATGACATTTTTTATTCTGCATTCAAATCTACTTTTTCTCACATATTAATTATGTTAATTTAAGCCATCCTTCCTTCCATTTCCTTCCTCATTGTTTTCTTGTGAGAACCAAATGAGATGATGCACATAAAGTGTTTACAGAGGGCCTGGCAAGTCCTCAAATACTAGTTGATGTTTTTATTATTTTTAAAGAACTCAAGCAGAAGAAACAATTGATGATCCCTTCAGTAGGGTCTTTATATCTGCAGGATAAAGTTGATACATTCAAACTTTTTATTACTTTTAATTTGTCAAGCTCAGCAAGACTGAAGGTTTCCTGACTTCAGAGTCCTCACATTTCTTCCTGCTTGCTTTTGCAGTGCCTATCCCAAGGCAGTGTGTCCTAAGAGCGATTCAGAGCTGGAGGTGAAACCTGCCGAGAGCCTGCTGAGATCCGAGTCTCACATGGAGTGGACGTGGGGCGGCTTCCCAGAGTCCACCAAGGTAGTGGGATGTATTTGCCTGCAGAATATGTCTAATTAAAAACTTCTGAATAGTCTCACCAACCATAAGAAAAGGGGGCAGTTTCTGACTGAGCTAACTTGAATGTAAATCCAAAGTTAACCTTATTTTTAATGTTTTCACTATATATTTGCAACAGTAGGAATCCAGCATCATTTTGTATGTTTCTCTTTAGTAAATGATAATGTTGACTGTTAATATAAGGAAATTTTTTAAGATACCTGAAGGAAACTAAAATTTCTTTCTGAAAGTTTAAACAGGAAATTGATTATGAAAATTTTTTTTCCAACTCCTAATGAAAGAAGAAAGAACTGGGAAGATACATTCTCCAGGGACAAAATGCTTAGGCTCTCTGTTTAGTTTTTAAGAAGTACACATTTTGCTTATATGTATGATTAAATTTAAGCCTGCCTTCCCACTTTTATGCTGTTTTAACAGAGCCTTGAGGTGGGGCTTAAAACTTAGTTCAAGCAGGGCTACATTTTTGTTTATCATTTTAAGTTAACCCTCTTAGTGTCTAAAAATTGTCATAATCTCTCACAGTCTTCTCCAGTGTTTAACTCTTCATAATAGAAGAGTTGTAAAAATAACTGGCAGTTCTGACTGATATTTTATCAATATCATGATATTGAACAAAATGCAGTTATTAGTTTTTCCCATAGTTAATTATGAAATATTTCCCCACATACAAAGTAATACAGTGAATGAATGTGTGTGTAAGTTTTAAATAATAAAAGGAACACATTTAGCTGCATCCACTTTTAGGAAATAGATTACAACAAATACCTTTGAAACTATAGCTTTATTTTTTTTAAACTATAATTCAACTTTTAGATCAGCAAGAGAGAGCGATGTGACTATCATCCTAGGACAGCTATGATTACACCATCAGAAAATACTCATTTTCGGGTAATTCCCAGCGAGGACAACCTCATAGGTGAGGTTGAAAAGGATGCTTCCATCGAAGACACAGTCTGTACCATAGTGAAGCCCAAACCCAGAGCTCTGGGTAAGCCGATGGGTGATGCAACTTGTGCTGCAGAACTTCTCGAACCGCCCCTTGAGACTCTGCAGATTTCATCTATATTAGATGCAGATCACCTTCCAATCCCATCATCAGTGGAGGCTTCATCAGAATCAAAACCAGCAGCTAAAATAGACTCACCATCAAAGAAGAAAGGTAATCATGTTCTTTAATTTGGCACCAGGTACCCTGAATTTCCATGATAAATTATCTGTGTTTTGAAATATATGATAACCACCTACCTATTTGTATTCCCCAATCAGAACATACCACATACTTTCTTATGATCACCTGTTTAATATGCCTTCCCTGTTAGGCTCTGAGTCCCATGGGAGCAGGACTCAAACTTCCTCACTACTCTGCTGCTCAGGCCTTGATGAGCACTGACTGAGAAAATGAATGAATGATTAATCAATTTGTCAGATTAACCACTATTCATTAGGTATCCCCATGAAATGAAGTGAAAGCCTAAACAATTGTATAATTTAAACAAAAAAAAAGAATAGAATAGAGAAAAATGTTTTCATCTGAACTATCTGGTTAGTCAAGGCCAAATTGAAGTCTCTTTTATGTTTGAATTATTTGGCCAGTTGCAAATAGTGACCTACTAATTACCTTTTTTTTCCAGTGATATGGGGTATAAATATATGTAAACTAATTATTAGTATGTGCTCTTTTCTCTCATTGAAGAAGATAGGGTCCAACTCTTGGCTCAACAGCTGTCTCACCTTCAGAATA